>JABXWE010008870.1:0-34090 GCA_014611495.1 Limonius californicus | reverse complement strand
CCTTTGACTCGTGTTGTATTTACCGACAACCGATGGGAACAGCCCGAGTACGAGTACGAGCATACACGTAGTGCAAATGCCTTGCCCCACACTACTCGCGAATGCCTGTATTTGCGAATATTCGCAATGTGTCTGGGACCGGCTTAAGAGAAACAGGTATCCTGGTGCCCGGTATCGAACCCTCACCCAAACGTCCCGAATTCCTCTGTGGCTTTGACTGTAAACAGGAGAGCCACTTGCCTAGCCAGGTCCCAACAGAAAGGTTACTAAAATTGCTAAGTATTAGTATACCTAGATAATTAAAAACAGATAATCGTTTACTAAGGTCGTTCGTCTTATGCTTACGTCATTTAACGCTTCAGTAATATTTAATTATTTAATAAACGTTTAATGTTAACTGAAAAGAAAATGGACGGGAAATCTTGTGACACTTTAATGAAGTTGACGAGACAATCTAGTTTACATGGGTCGCAACATATCACAAGGCCATTTATGCAACGCTCTAAATAGCCGAGTGTTAAATAGATAGTTACGATAATCGACTGTCGCTGTACATCGGCTACTTGTCATGTGAAGTTATGTTGATTTTTATCTGTTTGATGTTAACGCTGACTAATCCACTTACAGTGATTTAAATATGAAAATGGATGTGCTGGTAAGCAATCAAGAAGATCTAGAAGCAGAGCTTCTTGTTCTTTAAGTGACACTGTGAGTGTTTATGTGACTTTTGTTGCACTAAAGAGAACACTTAATGGGGTCGTGAAAATTACACGTTGCCAAAACGATTTTTTCATTAAACACTTTAAATTGTAATGCAGCAAAATTAGGGAAGTGTAATGTGTCACAAATTATGTATCTAACGGGTGTTTATAAAAGAAACCTTGTCAAGTAGGCTGCTTCTGGTTTTGGGTAAGTTAATGTATGTCACAGCGTACTGACGCATACTTAACCTCGCCTATAAGCATGACCTTGGCTACAATAAAATGAAATAATTGGATAAATGTAACTTTTCCTTTATTTCCCTCGTAACATCAATTTCTTCCAAGGGTCGCCTACTAGCCTTCTTTTTAGTAATAGTTCCGCAATACTTGGATTGATAGTCAATTTGTAGTCAACGGCAGAATTTGCAAGTCAGTACGATGTTCCTCCTAGCAGTTTAAGCAGACATCACACAAACGCTTAAGGCTTAATTAAAAAGAAAACTGTGTTTCTGTAGTTGCAATGAAAAGCGCAAATAACAAGACAGTAACAGAAAATTATAATTATTGCGTAAGACAAATGATTACAGTTAGTTGCGAAATGTCACATACCGACTGAGTAAGCGACATCGAGGCTCGTTATACATAAAACAAAAATCACCCACGCCGTACTTGACCTGTTTTTTAACATACATTTCTAAAGAGATTCGGAAATTGTTTAACATATTTTGTATGATGCATATTTCAAAATCATTTGTAGGTTGCAGAATAGACGCAAAAGTGTTTTCTGTCGAAAAGTAGTGCTTAGGATATTAATTTGCGTGTTAAGGTGTAAATGCCATCATTTTAGATCTCTTTACCCACTCCGTATATAGGGATAATATATAATGTTTTCAGTCGGTATTGCAGGTTTGCTGATTAATGCTGAATGCCGCATAACCAATATTTCATTTAACTGTAAACCCATGGCGTGGTTGTAAAATATTGCGTCCCGAGTAACACAGTAAGTAAATACCGTGTAAGAGAAGTTGCGTGCTGCGGTTGGGATAAAAGCAACGACATTCTGCATTTACCGTTTATGGTAGTGTTAAAAATCAAAGAGGAATGCAGCTAAATGTCGCTAATTAAATATCTAGTGTAATTTAATCAAAGCTCAGTAAGTAACATGAAATAGGCGGGTTGGTGGTCATCGAGTGATGCAGGCAGACAGTCGCAGTGGGAATACATGATGGAAGTAGTACACTGCCCGATATGTGACATACATACTTCTGGGACTCGGTTCCCTATTCTGCTATCAGTAATTCAATTTTCTATCTTTGTTACAAATAGTTTGTACAGCTTCGTCCTGTCTAGTAGGTTTTAGTGAAATCTATTGTAATTGAAGTAGAATTCATAACAAAGTGTATATACCTAAGCTTTTAAAAATGCCCACGTTAATGTATTAATGGCAAATTTAATTGCATTGGTTGTTATATAAATTGGCAAAGTAACGTTTATGTTCCTGGGAAAATTTCAGTTGAACTCGCCGACACGGTATTATACCTGTACATTCCTGAAATTCTTTTTTGTAGGTTATCCGCGAATATTCTTTGTTCTTTAAATAGCGTATAGTTTTCCTGAATGAAAAGTTGAAGAAACACTTTTTAAAAGCTTCAAATATAAAATCGTTGTACTATCTTTAATAGTAAAAGGAACATGTGATACTACGATCCTAAGAACAGATATAATCAGCAGAAAAGGTGCCTCTATATTCATTTTCCACATGATGTTTCACATCGGGTGATATGGGCCGATGTGGTGAAAATTGCGCTATAGACAGCCGCATTCTACCTTCTACTAACAAGGGTTTCAGTGCCTAAATTTTATTACCGTGTAGGCCACCCGCCAGGCATTTTCGCCCAGAGGTTGATCCTCCGCGTTGTAGCCGAATGCCCTAATGATGCGTCTTCGCCGAATGCTTATTCAAAATTGTTTTTCTTTTTAATTGGTTATTTAAATTTTTTAATAATACCTAGTTTATTTAATTCATATGTAGATGCAACGAGTAGCTAATTGAACTGCATGCAAAGTGTCAGTTTTTCTTTATGGCAATAAATTGTACGTGTTTTCAACTTAAATTATCCAATTTCTGTGGCTCGTTTAAGACTTAAAAACCACGCAGGCAATACGTGCAAAGAACGGCTGTAATAAGCTCCTTCCATTACCTTAACGATGCAGTTTGAACATTGATGAAAACGCAAAATTAATCAAACCTGAAACGTCGTGATTTACATTCTTTTTCCTGTCTTACTAAAGATATTTAGATAAACTGCAGCTGTAATGATTATTTCTTTTAATTTGTTAGTAAGCCACCTGCTACTGCCATAATGTTGTATAAAAATTAAGGTCGTTAAGAGCAATATAGTTTTTATTGTAGTCAACGGGAAGCATGGCTGTTATTATATTGTACCTGCTAAGTGTTAGCAAAAACTTACTTTAGGTTTAGGTTCTAACGTAATCTATGATAAAAAAGCATGTAATAATGTTTCATATCATTGAGCTGCAAATTGTCTCCATATTCGTTCATATATTAACGTCGAAGAGATGGAAATTAACGATATTTCAAATTTGTTATTAGATTAACTTATTGCCGTACATTGACTAATTTAATAAGTAACTTCATTATTGTTAAATGATTCATAGCGTTTATAACTTTTAGTCTGTAAAATTGCTAACAATTTTAGATCACATAATCCTCTTACCAACTAATCTGTATAACAGAAATTCTGCAAAGCCGTTCAACACCGCTGTTACATTTCACTATTATCCCAGTTAAGTATTTCATGGAGTTTAATTTATATTACTGATTCATGAAATTTTAGTTTTGCAAGCTTACACTTAGTTTTTGATGGGAATACTATTTATTGATAGTGCACACAGCAGATTATTCAAACAAAAAATAATTTTTTTAGATCGGGACAGTAAATGCAAATGAAATAGGAGTTAAAAATTACTGGTATTAAAACTCGACACATTCTTCCCGAATTCAGACACAGTTTTGATCTCACACAGTCAGTTTTCAAGACCATTGTTGATGCAAGTCTTTGGTTAGTCGTGTCCAAATAAATTGGATACGTTTATATCAGGTATAATTGTTATTTCATACTGTTGTCTAAATAATTTCCAGATAATAAGACGGACATTGCAAGTTGTGATATAAACAATGCGATATGTTACAGAACGGTTACCTGAAATGCAGTTAGACTAGCTGAAAAATATTTCTATATCATTTCGTATATCTTATTAACATTTAAAGCCGATAATGAATAAAATATAAAATTAAAGTTTCTTAAACTGATTTTGCGATATGATCATTTCAATGAAGAGTAAGTAAATTCAAAATGAGAGTATTCTAAAAATCCAAAGAAGTAATAATTGCGGATGTGTAATAACATGGAAACACAGAAATTCGGCAAACTGTGGTTGCAATAGGTTGTCCATTATTTATTTATAATTTATAAAAATATTCACGAAATATCTATTATTGTATCTGAACTGCCATTTTTAGCATACACTTTAATTAATCGCCTGGGATGATACATTATAATTTATTTTTGTATAATTTGTGGTAATCTGTAATTAATTACCGACAATTCATTATTTGTTTTGAAGATAAACGGAATTCACCTCTTCACTCCATTCATTTTAGTTGAAAGCAAGAGTTGTGCTAGTTAGAAATGCATAGCGATATTGAAAGTGTAAATCAAGATAAGTGTGTTTCGGAGTCACCAACTGTTACAACAGAGAACATAAACTCGATTTCGGTAAATAACTAGCGATAAGTATATCCAAATTTTAATGTGAGTAATTTTATAACTTTTCAATTAGAAACCAAAATCCAATACTAAAACTGACTATAAGGCGTGTATGACACGGCAGAGAATTTTGTACAAAATTTTCTTCAAAGTTTGTTTTGTTGCTTGAATTTTGAACATAGTTTTGTACAAAATTCTGCAGAACACGTACTACATGGAACAGAAATTTGTATAAAATTCTGCCTGTGAGCATGCGCAAATAGGCGCAAATTACGTTGACATCTGCGAGAAAACTATCAAAATAAACATGTTACTGTCGATAAGGCAGAAATCTACCAAGGTTTAATAATAATTGTTTACTTTTGTTTACATAATCTCGAATGTTGTTCATCTTTTCGTGGCTAGGGCCATCTTTGCGTTTTCGGGAAGCTTTTTTGTTTATAAGTTATATTAAGTTTGTGTAGAATGGTTAACGTTAAGAAATTTTAGATGGTACACGTGGTAAAACATTTACGTCTTTGCCCTCTGTGATTATTGATGAACACTAGAAAGTGCTCGTTTGCGCATCGATTTACCGTTGTTTCTGAACAAAATTCTGTGGACTTTAGAGCACAAGCTACAGAATTTTGTACAAAATTTTGAACAAAATTTTGCAGTATGACACGGTGCAGAATTTTGAAAAAACACTGAACATAAGTTTGAACAAAATTTTGTACAAAATTCTGTGCCGTGTCATATAGGCCTAAGTCACTATTTGTGTAAATTATATAGGAATCCGGCAAATGTGTCACTGTTTACAAGGTTAGTTTACATGTAGTTTTGCGAATTCTGTACAGTTTTAATAAATAATAGAAAAGTTCCAAAAAGGTGAGGCAAGTTTTTGAAATAGTTTTTTAGCTTAATAGTAGGGAAAGCACCTGCGTGTTACAGTGATTAGAGCACTGGGATCCGGTACGGTAGGTAGGGAGTTCAAATCCCCGACTTGATGCCTGACGGACGGCCTACCCAATCGCTTTAAATAACGGGGTACCTGAGTTCGAATTAACAAGGGGGAAAAATGAGGTTTGACTAATGCGTGATGCTCACCACGTATCATAAATTTGGCACGTGACAACTGGGTATGAGAGAATAAATGCGGAAGCTTTGACCTTGCGCCTTGTCGGCCAAACTCCTTGATGGGGTGTACAGCCTCGCCATTATTGTGAATAGTAGGGAAAATTGACTTTTTATTGAATACTGCACGTAATTTATTATTAGGTACCGCGACTATTAATCAATAGTGAATAGAATCAATATCATAAGGAAAGTCTCGAGAGCTCTAGACAGAATTTAGATTGTTTTCTTTGTCCATAATTAGCGAAGAACGATTCCAGAATTGAACAGCTCATGTAATAATCATAATGACCCTATACTATTTTTGAGCCGCTGTAATACTAGTTAGTATGTCAGCAGTAGCATAGTGTAAACTGGTGCTAATGACATACAGTTTACAATGCAATTATGGACAGCAGGAAACATAACCAAATAGTTTTGAAAGGTTAGTAGGTTTCTTATTTTATATATTTAGTGAACCTTCGACAGTAAATTCCGGGGTATTTAATGGTCTATTATTTAATACTACCCTTAATCCAATTTAGATTTATGTAAGGAATAATGCTATGCTCGCTAAAACAGGCATTTATTGCTGATAACAATACTATCTCTATTAGGTATTTCAGAATGGGTTCCTAGTAAACGCGATTCCTTTAGTAGGTATACATTAAGATTTAATTTTCTGCATATTTGTTTAAGGATAACTGTAACAATACTATGCAGATATTTCGAATCTGCCACATTTCTGTATGTCCAGAAGCACTCCATCACTTTATATGCATAAATGGCCAAAGCGTCTCCTACTTCAAGTGTGAAATCACTGTATTGGGAAAGTTGGGGTCATATATTGTATGCCACCGAGACAGACTGCAGAAATGCAGACGCGTGGGAGTGTCGCAGGAATTATCGTTACGTCAGAATGTCAATACTGTCACGCCTACGCCATTTACACGCGGAGTTACGGTATCCTATCACACATTCGTAATTCGGAAATGATAGTCGGCAGAACGGTCTGGTTTGCCCACTCAAAGCCTTGGCCAAGTGACCTGTAATTCATACTGAACTTCAGAGCAGGTTATCATATTACACGCTGGTTGTAACGCAAGGTACTTGACCTTCCTGCGGTGCGATTATATGGTTCTTCTTGCGAAAGGTTGCAGAAATGTGCTCATTTAATAAATGCTAATTCATTGTCACTTAACGTGACATGCGAATATTCTTTTAAGGGGTATGTGACCTACTTATTACACAAAACATCAATTATTCACTGCAATGGACAGTTGTACGTTTTTGGCATGTTTTTAGTACGAAAAATGAATAAATTTCCGCTGTTATTAGCATCTATAATACAATAAGGTACAATCAATAATCTAATAGCCATTCTTCATTGTGTGCTGTTTGTAACCGTTATTTTGAAACTCACAAATAGATAGATTACGGGTGTTTAATTTTAGTATTCATCCATTTCCTTTTGTTGCATCACAGGGTTGGAAAAAAATTAAGAAGTTATTGACAATTAGTTACTAAGCTGCAACCGCAGTGTGTGCGATACTAACTTTACCATAATTAGCAACGAAGACGTGCGTGTAATTATTATACCTGCAGCTCATTTATAGATGCGTTAAATGAACATGTGAAATTAAAAGTAACGGTTTGTAATTTAAGCTTCCATATTTGTAAGCACATCTCGGGATGATGCAAGGATATAAAAATAAATGAATTGAATAATGTTACAACGGTAGTACAAGTACAGAGACGCTGAATAACGTGCACTTATTAATAATGCGTGTTTATTTCTTTAAATTCAATAAATCTAGCTTTTACCGCTAGACAGTGTAAGCGTTTCTTTTACATATTTGTGAAAAATAAAATGCTAAAAGTAACTTTTAGGTATTTGAGTATGTAGTTATCGAATTATTTGGCTTCCGGATTCATTCGGAATATACAGTGACCGAAAATTTGCATAGATATGCTCTGGTAAATTGTGTTTGTTGTCAAATACAATTTATTTTTATATTTCTATTTAAAAGTGTGTACTGATTGACCTGCCCTAATCGTTGTCGGTAATCACCTATAGAGATATCTTTAATGAAATGTAGGATTTGATTTTGGTATTAAAATAAAAATAGTTCTTAGCATGGAACTGGGTGTTCAGAAAATAGTGATCCCAATAGGCGATTCAAATTAACTTTTCCCGCGCGCACACAATCAGCTGTTCTAGGTGAAACACAGTCTCACTCGCCAGCAGGTTGTAAATAAATCGTTGCGCAGTGTAATAGTGGTTTAGTGAATGTGTGTATTTTTTGTTCTTGTTCGATTTTGGCCGTAATTATGAGTGACAATTTATTTATAATTGTTATTTATATTATATTATATTATTTATAATGCGAGTAAGTTCGAATTCGACAACACAGACAATTAGAACATTGTAAAAAAATTTCTGTACAATCAATAACGACTCTAACATTTTTAAACTTACTGATACATGTAGGTAGATTTGCTAAAACTTCATCACGCGTACGAAAATAAATTGTAGGACTAAGTACTACGTACAGGACATTCAAAATAGTATAGAATATGGTTTTACACGTTTGTGAAGATAAACCACCAAACAATATGCTTAAAACAACATACGACGAGTTATTTTTCAACTTAATGAAACTCAGAATGATTCTATCCCGAATGGTTAAACGATCCTGAGGTCAATTATTTCAGTTAGGCCAAATATGTTCACTACTGCAACATTTCTAGCTCCTCCTTTTGGAAAATAATGAAAAGCTAGGTTACGGCACCTTTTGCTTTTAGAATCGCAATTAAACATGCAAAACGTTTTGTCATTGCTTTCCTTCTTTGGGGGAAACTCCATTCTTCAAGTATTGACGTTTTAGTTGCTTAAATATATTTTATAATACACGAATGTAGCTTACAATAATTTATTAAAACCAAATGATTATATTGGAATTGTCACTCGCGGCTGTGATTCAGGAGTTCATCACAATTCCGCCAGAGGGCGTATTGCTTAGCTTGAATCGCCTATAGCAGTGGAATTAGCTCAATACAATTTGTGTTATGTACTATGCTTTAAATATTTAGGAGCAGAATGATATTATATTAAACTTTTAACTTTCAGAGTATACGCCTGTGTATACGATATCCATACAAATTCGTAATTTTTTAGTTTTACAAGGCAGAGTTTCCGGAATTGTTTCTACGGTATGCGAATGATGTACAGAAATTGGCAAGATGATTATCTTAGCAGATGACACTGTGATTTTTTGTAATAACAATCCTTGTATCACACTCTAACAAGATAATTGATGCTTTAACTAATATTCATTAACAATAAATTATGTAAAAAATGTATGCTATGTCGTATTGAACGAACTAGCTAACCAATCAAAACCAATCAATTGAGATATGTTCAAGCCGCAATATAAACGATTTTTGTATTACTAAACATGTTAATTTGACATTGAATGTTCTAAATCGAACTGTTACAATAAATAAACTCAGATCCAATCTCTGTGGGTTTAAGTGTTTCAATAAGTTTTGATAGTTCATGAGAAATAATAATAGTTTATTATTCTGTACTACAGTCGCGTTTGCCTTTGGGAATAGTTAGTGGTTCTAGGTAATAAAACAAAATATTAGTTACAGAAGATAAAATTAGGAATTGTGTCTAACGAGAATACATCCTTCCATCGGATATACTATATGAAGCAGCTATAATTTTAAGCATAAAGGAATTTATACTTTTATAATTTGCAACGAATTAGTACCTGTAACAGTAATCCTGCAAATATATTGATAATAATTAGTCAACAAGCGATAAAATCAATACAATACAACAAAAGGTTTCTTCTGCAAAGAGTATGGAATAAACATCTGTTAATTATATTGAACCTTGAAATTTTACTGTATTTATTAAATAATTATAGGAAAGTTCCTTACTAATGTTATGAAAACACCTGAGTAAATGTAAGCAGGCATTTGCTTAATGCTAAAATTTAGTTATGATCGTTAACCCAACGTATGGACTTTGTCTTTGTGGCATGTCTATTTATTATTTATAACTACGAGATATATAATTTTTGTAAATTGAAATGTGAATAGAAACATGTTTATTCGTGGGATTTCTAAATTCCTATTTCTATGTGGGAAATGTTGAATTTTTCAGTACTATCAGTATGTTCATAAATTGACAACTGGCAAAGGCAACAATTTTTACAGTTAATCAGGTTGGGATTTGATAAACAAGCGGTTACTTGTTTTCAAAGTTTTAACAATTAGCAGCTTTTGCAGAGTGCTTGTGATCAGAGAATATTCTGATCTGCTGGTAGATATACAAAGTACATATACTGTAATGTTTTTTTAACTATAGTTTTGGTTGTGTGGACTGCTTATTTGCTTTGGAGATTTTACATATTATGTACAAACGAGGCCCGGGGTAAAAACTAAACTCAACGTTGCCTTGAATATAAAAACGTGACTAAAGTTTGTAAGTATTTCTTGAGGAATATCGAGACTGCGAACAGTCAACCCAAAGCATACCGTTTGTCACTTTCCCTAGGATAACAATTTGATCTGCTAGTGAATAGTATGGCAAACATTTTAACAACTCACACTTTGCGAGTATAGGAACTGGCAGTCCCGAGGTACCCTAGCTGCATATGCACTCTATTTCAACTTGTCTTGTGGCAGATCCCTTCTCTATCATCTTTTCTATCCGACCTCCCTTGGCCAACCCTTGTTATTTTCCGACCCCGACGTTACTAGAGCATTCGAGGGCAAGGGGTGTCTCCTTTTCTATCTATATGGGAATAAACCCTAAGAAAATTCATTCAGCCAGATTAGCAAACTAGTGAATGTCTACACAATGTTCATAGAACCAGAACGGAATGAAAAGTTCGTTAAAGAAAGACATTCCCCGGGTAGTAATCCACACCTCTAATAGAGGGAACCCCATTGGATACGGGGAGGGGGGCAATTCTGTTTTTACGAAAACCGCTAAACAACGGAAAAAACAATTATGGAGTACAAATTATTTACGATTGGGTTGCTGGAACGTCCGTTAATGGATGCACGACGATAAAATCGTAAAAACGGGCTAGAGACAACGCGCCAAGAGGTAAAAGAAGGCCAGCTCGTTCCCGGAAGCGCTGGAAGGAAGGTCTGGTAGAAACAGGCTAAATGCCTATATACAAGGCAGAAGAAGAAGAAGACGTCAGTTCTGGGTTAGAGTAGTAATGAGGAAATTATTGTAGCCCTGCGCTATAATGTGTTGAGTTGAGCACCACTCATGTAGAGCTGTACATCAACTTGTTTTTTCCCAAAAATAGGATATAAATTGAACTATCTGAATTTTCCTTTCATATACCTATTATTTATTCGAATCCAATATGTTGAACACCCAAATAAATGGAAGCGAAATGGCAATTTCAGAAATTTTAATATAAACACTTTCAATAGTTTTCGATAAAATAGCAATTGAAGTGTGGACATTTGCAGAGAGTGTAACCCCGCCATGAAGGATTTTGAAATCTATTAACTTTCTATGCTGTTTTAATCAATTCACCTTCTTGATCATTACTGCAAAGGAGTTTTCATTACGATCAATTCTTAGTAGCTATTAATTATTTAACTTTCTAGCGGTTAATTTTCAAAGTCAAAATTCTATTACCTAGAGATATGCAAAGAAACAGTCCAAAAATGCCGCTACATTTCATAGCACAGGTGAATTATAGGATAATGTGAGCTGTCTGTTTAAATATATTAAGAAAACATAAATCAGTAAATGATGCACTCTAATGTGCCAGCAGATGGCTAGATTATTACATGGGCGCTTCAAGCAAGCCTTTGCGATGTTGATCGATGCTGCGTGCATACCACACCCCCGCTATGTCGAAGGATCTTTCAGCTTTCAGCGTCGATTCCAGTCCGAGCTTGAATATTCAGTGCAAATCCTCGGTCGCTCGTATTTGCGTTCTGAACAACCCGTTCCCTGCAGAGAACGTGCGCTACCGAGTGTGTCATAGTCCTGCACCTCTAACCTGAACACGACCTGTCCGTGCTCTTAATGATGTCACTTTTAGACTATTAGTCGTGATGATAAATTATGTTCTTAGTTCTCAGGAAATGAAAGTCCATTCAGCGAGCATGCATGTTTTTACTATGCTCCCACATGTGATTTAAAACTCCATTTAGACTAATTTTTCTAGCTTTAATCGCTGTTTCAGTTTTCTCACTGAATATAGTGTTGATTTGTTACATTATATAAACAAAGACGGTTTTGTCTATTCACGATTTTGTTATAGCTGTATATCTCCTTGATCATCAATCACGTATAAAGCTAAAAATATATTAGGCCTGTTCAAACTTAACAAGGATCTCAAAATAGGATTCAAGAATACTGTAATCTTCCACCCACTCTATTTGTTGACCATTTGGCAAATAATAATAAGGATAACAATATAAATTTTTTTTTGTTATTAAATTAGCAATCAGAATACACAGTATTCTATCAGTTGATTTGCTAGCGTACAATCTAAAATTAGAATTTAGATCGATTGCAGAGCATGATGAGTTCTCATCCAGCGATGAGCTCTCGCAACAATATAAATGCAGAGAAAATTATCGTTCTTGTTTGTATCTTTTTCAGAAAGATGTACGCATCTTGGAAAAATGTATTTTAACCGCTTGAATGCACTTATATGTAAGCGTTGCATAGGTGAATCATTGTGCAAGCGGTTTGTATTTTCTTCTAATACTACCTCCAATACAATTTTATCTATTCGAACCGAATTCTCCGAAGATTATAGTGTGAATAATTATAACGACCTTTTATGCAAATCAATTTCCTGTATTACATAATCAAGAGTTGATCGACTGCAGAGGTGAGAATCAGGAGACTTCCTGCAAGTTTATAAATGTGTTACAGCGTGAAGCGTTTCTTCTATGGTCCTCTATTTCAAAATTTTCTGTATAATTTTTAACTGCTAACTGTTAACTCGTTTACCAATATATGCTTAAACTACATACTTAGATATTTATGTATAGGTTCATCCGTGCTTTATTGTAAAATTGTATTACTCTTGTATTAGATCTGCATGGAAATTTTGCGTTGAAACAATTATATCGTTATTAAAAACCAACAAATTGTTGGTTATTTGACTTGGCTATTTTGTATAAAGTTGTAGATACAGATCCGTTGTACGTATAATAATAATAATTATTTTAAAAATATATAAATTTGATTTTTGTAAGGGCAGCTTTTGAATGTACAAGCTTATGTATATACAAGCTTATGTATATACATTTTATCTGCAAGAAAGAACTGACTTATTCCAACTATTTTTAACAATACGTATACAGTATGGTAGGAAAGTCTACTATGTTGTTTTTTAGAGATACATAAATTGCTCTGTAAAATGCTCTTGAAGGGTTTTGCACCATTTTAGTCTTAGAGTTGTAGTTTTCGGGAATAAATATTTTAAAAAGTTGTAACTGCTCTTGTCTAAATATTGAAATCGCTTATGTTAGAGTACTTTTCATGATAACTCATAAATATAGTTAGCTAGCTGTTAAAATATCTGAAACTAAAATGGCGCAAGATGTCTCGATACAATTTTACATGGAAGCTCCTAGGGCCTTCTAAGACCTAGTACTGTAAATTTACCCTTGTATCAAAAACAGATAATCGATAATTTAATAATTGTAGTACACAGTCCTAATCAAATAGGAAATCATAATTAAATCATTTTCAACTTATCGTAATAGAAAGTTTAATATATAAAAAAGACATATGACGTTGGTAGATGGTTGACAACATTACCTTCTTAATATACCTCGAATAAAATAATACTAGAGTTAATTGATATAAAAGCAGCAGTAAATATAAGTATGTTTGCAAAATACTACACCACAGTTTTGAAATAATGTCCTTTATAATTAATTTAACTGCAATGAAATTAATTCATTCCGGAATTAATTAGAAGCACTCGCTGATGTAAATATTTCCAACAGTTTCTTTATTCTAAAGAAACAGCTGGACAATAATGTATACCAATATTCCATAAAATTGCTGACGGCCTTCACTTTTGAATTCCTTCATTCATTCATGCGTGAAAAATTACTTATTTATGTGACTTACTAAGTTAACAATCTAAGCTCAAGAGATTGCTGTTATTTTTGCAGCTTGTTTTTACGCCATGCCTTTGCAGTTATGGATGCTGCATGTACTTATGGGGTTCCACTTTTTAAAGTCACCGTTTGAAAAATTATGTTAGTGGATAATCTGCTCGCTTGTGAATTTTGCTTTAAACGCTAGGTAAGGGTCTCATGTACCGCTGACTAACAAACAGTCGTGAATATGTAATTTCTTCTAACTTACGGTTTCGCTTGCGTTACTTCCGTGATGTGTAAGATTACATGCAAGACTTCCTCTGAAGGACGAAATTACTTGCCAGTTTTGTTGGTTGAGTTTTCGTGATACCATTATTTTGTTGGTGATAAATATAAATGCCCAAATTTCGCATTCCATTATACATTTGCTACGCCAGAATATTTGCTTGAAGCGCACATATGGGTATCCCACATACGCTGATTAAAATAACGGACACTCATTATAGCGATTCTGGTTCTCACTACAATGAGATCTGTATCACAGCATTGTTATCGTATTCAAATTAATAGTTTTCCCTAGCATTTAAATAATTTTGATGTATAATAAACAAAGTAGCACAATTATATTATCACGCTCATTAAATTTGCACCTTATATTTTTCAAGGTAGAACAAGGAATAACGGTTTCTTCTTCTTGAACTTTCTGTTTGTAAAATCACATTTGTAAAAATAATATCAAAATCAATGAAGTAGGAATAGAATAGAATAACTCTTCCACGAAAAATATTTAATTTTGATTTGTTTGAATAAATTATATCTATTTCTGTTATCATAGATCTCTTTTTGACTAAAAGTGTTTATTTTTGCCAAATTTTAGTGTGCTATAGGAAGAGTTAGAAAGTTAGAAAGATTTACAAAGCTCTGAAAACCCACATATGATTGAAATTATAATTTTGTTACATAAGAAATGTATCGCGGATGGCTGTTTAACAATAATTCACTAGTATACATTGACGCAGCCTTTTTCGAAACGGTTAATAGAATTTCTTGCCCCAAATAAATTAACTCATGCATTGGCGCATAAAGTTCATACAACTATTTTTTATGTTGGTGTATTTCCACAATTACAACGGTCCGAAATTAGCTAATGCGCCGTTTTAATAGCCCAAAAGCAATTCTCTCAAAAGTATCAACTGTAAAGCAGACAGTATCTAAAGTATCATCTTAAGAAACTAAAAGTGTTAGTGTGAAAGTAATCCACATTAAAACGTCTTTTTTTTTGCCTTTTATATGTTTTTTTGACATATGCGGAATGCTTCTGATTGCAGTTTGTACTAATCATTGAGAAGTTAATGTGAATTTATATCTTATAGACATCATCTGGTGAGCGGTGAAACGTCATGGTTTTGTTGTTTATTACCTTTGCTTCATATTTATTATCATTAAATGTATAGCATAAGTTCCTGTAATTTGCAATAATAGAACGTTAGGAGTTAAAAAAATATTTTATATTTCTTATACCATGAAATCGTTCCTATACGCTTCTAGATTAGAATTCTGTACACATTTTTGTGAATTAGTGGAACGAACTTGATTACTTTAAATTACTTTGGATTATTAGTTTGATATTAAGTGTACAGCTATAGACTATGATATTCCTGCGGATCTTATTTATAAAATAGGTAATTGGGTTAATGTTAATTAGTTGAATTATTACATCCTAATATGCGACTTCAAATGTAGTTTAAACGCAGTAATGGGCTGAAGCATCACTTCGACAATGATATATCTTTAAAACATCGCGGTGTACGAATGAAACATTTGCTGTATTTTTCATATTGTAAGAATCTTATAGTATTAAATCCTATTAATAATATTCAATGAGGGGTAAAAAGTTAGTGCGAAATATAATTTTGATATTTTCCATATTATGAGAATCCTATAATATTAAATCATATTCAACACTTTCCAATTAATGGTAAAATATTGGATGAGAAATATAATTTTGGTATTTTCCATTTTATGAAATTGCTGTAATATTAAATCCTAGTCAACATTTTTCAATTAATGATAAAAGAGTGGGTACGAAATATAATTTTGGTATTTATCTTTAAGTAATTATCTACATTTTCTTCCTGTACTTCCTCAGCTATTTTATTATACTATTCTTGAATTTTAACTGCTACCATTGTGAGTTTTTTAGACGCTGCGTTACGAATAGTGGCTTTAGTAACATTTTCTCTGATCTCCCATCGTATATACGCACAGTTCCACTTAAAGCATAACGCGGGTAAATCTCATTTTCTCCCGAATATGGCTTTCAGTGGTGCACAGCCAACACCCGGTTCGAGCGGTAAAGTTTAGCTGGTACTCTACACACGTAAATTAGATATGGAAATATGATAATGATATTTTATATTTGCTCAGAGGCGAGTGCGACGTAATAACCTCCCACTTTATCTCATGTGTGGTATGGTTTTATCGCTGCAAATTTATCACTTCAGCAAGTTATCGAAATTCAGCTCTGTGAATTTTGCATGGGGTATTTTTATTGATGTTTGCGCGGCTTATTCTAAATATGCAACTGACTAATATCGATTCCTTCTGTTTATAGTAATATTTTAGAATTATTTCTATGGTTTGTGGAAATGTTTGTGGCTTTTTTGAACAACTATCATTTCTATTCACAGCGTTATAATTTATTGTACCTTAAACGTGGCCACTTTATTGAGTAATAAATTATGACTTATGATTTGAATAATGTTTTCCTACTAAATTATTGCAAGCATCTTTTTTAACTGCATAAATTTCCAGTTCAATACGATCCGGTTTCTATGTGGTTCAATTTTACAGATAAATTTAAACTTTTGATGGCTCCACATTTTATTTTGTTATTAATTTAAAGTTTTTTCCATATTTGATGAACTTATTCCATAATTTATCCTTGAAAACCCTTTTACGTTTCAGTGAGGTAGTATCCATAATTTACCGTTTCCAACTCTAAATATCAAACAAAAAATGTATTCCGTTTGAAGACCTTCAAGGCTGTGGGTTGTAGTTGCGCTAGGTCAGTTTGTGAAGTCGATTACTCAGTAGTAGAGCGATTTAACTTCCCGGGGGGTTAAAATAGAAAAGCCGGTACGACGTGTTCAAGGCTAACCCGTAGTCGGTTATGGCAATCTACGGGAATGACGCAAAATATATATAATTCACTTAAAATCCAGATATATTGCTAATGCAGATTTACAGGTTTAGTATGTTAAAGCTTCCGATAGTTGCGAACATTGCACCTACCTGTTTCTTAGGATGCGGTGCCACTGTTGACTATTGACACTGACACTGGCGGTGCTTGTCCTTGGCCTTCTGGTGCGTTCACGGTCACAACCACAACAGAAATGCTTTGGCGAGCGACGAACTGCTACTTTTCCTGCTTTAGCTCTGCACAAGAATACCTACCGTATCTGGTGGTGGGGCCTTACCACTACCCATCCGTAGCAGGTGGAAGACCAACTTCTTGTACTTGCAAAGGCCATCATTGGTCGATGGTCTGATATTCTTGTTGTAGTCCTCGGTCTTGACTTAATTTTTTCGTATTCCATGAGAATCCAAGCCTCTGCATCTTTGACGTCTGATTTTCTTATTTTTATTTGCCGGTGCCACAATGACACCTGTTCCAGCATAACATTAGAAATTCAGTAGTTCTATTACCGTTTCATTAATAGCTGCTACCTGTAACTACAGCAGGTAATTTATCGCCAGTTTTCTTTCAAGGTAAACTGTTACATTAGGAACTAGCAGGCGGTGCTTCGAAGGCGCCTAGGCTCTTCAGAACGTTGCACCTGCACCTCACACCGAGTATAATTGAAACTTAACAATGCCATTGATTAACTCTGCGGCATCTTATTTTTTATAGACGTACAACGAACCTGTGCGGGACACTATGTGCAAGATGACTATCGTTGGAGAAAGTGATTTAAGTAAATCTCGTGCTGCATATAATGTACGCATTTGTAGTGTTACCAAGGAAGCAAATTTGCGTTCATTGAATAGTTCGATTAGAGATAGTATTCTTGGTTTTGTGTACGTTGCCGCTACTAATGATGCAGCGCAACATTAGGTAAATTCGCCAAGGTCGTACGGAGTCCTCGAGGTCAGGTAGGCGGGAGAGGTTCACTGACTTAATGGAAAATCGACCGCGACCACCCTTAGTATCATTCATGAAATCAATATTTAAATATATTTACCTACCAACAAAACAACATTATGTCTCACTTTTTAATATGATTGGTTTAGGATTTATTATAGGTACCCAATAATTAAACTAAAGTATTATCATCTAATTTATTTGTTTTTTTAATTAATTTTTTTGAATTCGTTTTTAGACACCTGCCGGTTGTCGAAAGAACATCATTGTTATTATAATCATAAATGTTTTGCTTAAACGTGTCATAACTTAATTAATATTTGCCATAATTGTCCTAATAATAACAATAAATGTATCATTATGGAATGTGAAGATTTGGACTTCCTCGATTTGTGTCTAATGAAGTCATCTCTTCGGACTTAAACCGCGTCGCCGTGGAATAGATTGGTTTTGACGTTTCGCTAATCGTTGCAGGTATCATTATCAAAGCGTGATAATACTACTTGCAACGGTTAGTGAAACGTCCGCACCAATCAATTCCACGACGACGCGTTTAAGCCCGAAGAAAGAATGTCATTATCGTTATGGAAATTCGTTCCTTATATTAATCTTAGTAAAAATAAACTTTAAAATGGCTTTTCTCACATATCTCTATTTCCAATCAGAGAAAAGTATATGTTCCTTATATTTATGTTAATATTTAGATCAGCTTTATCTCCCACTTTAAAATAACTTCTAGATATTCCTGTTAGTACCGTCAGATTCTATACGTTTAAGTATTAAATACTCGTGGCCGTACCTTCTCAAATTTTAGCTATACCTGTATGTGCGACTCGTGAAAATAACAATTTAGGACGCAGTGCATTTTATTCGCTGCTTTAACAGCTGATCTTCCTGCCAACGTTGGACCTTTAATGACAAGTAGTTGAACCTAAGGGATACGCACCACGGTTTAATCGGCGGTTGTTTTCGAATAGTTTTAAATATAGTGCACGCCGCTTATTGGAATCACGGATAATGTTAACATTCGGGTATTGCAATTACGTACGCGAAGAACGCGCCAGACATATACGATTACATAGGAAAACCTTCGTGTATAGTAATCATGATTTCGATTTATCAATTTCTTTTTAGAATTGTTTTTGTCCCCGAGCAATAATCATGTTTGCGTGAATTTGTTTGTTTGTATTTTTACGCTCGTAAGGTACCTTCCGAATCTGCCTTTCTCGTAGATTAACAGTCTGCAGGCTGTTGGCCGCAGCTAACTCTGTTCTATTCTAATGCTTTGCAATAACTGACGTAAAAAGAGACGTAATCTTATGTAAAAAGAAAAAATTATCATTTTAGAAGAGTATGAGAAGTTTCCGAAAATAAGCTAGCAGGATGCAACACAATTATACATTTTACAACCATGTTTGGTGTAAAACTAAAGATGAATCGTGTAGAAATAGAAGACACTGCGAAGAACAATTACAATTTAAATACTCAATCTGCATTGAAACTTTGCTCTAGTAATGTCCGGGATTTGTTAAAAGAACATTCTGTAGCAACGGAAGAATGGCTTCATCGTTTATTATTATCAATCGGTTACTGTCATCAAAAACCCCGAGTCCCGATGTGATAACAGCAAGCGGCGTACACTGCATAAGTGTGTAGATATGTACTTAACCAAATCATATTTTCTTGTTTTGTGCAGTATCTTATTTTACATTAATAAAGTAGCAAATCCTGTAGATTGGTACGTTCTTGTACCACCTCGACTGTCTTTGTCAGTGAATCACTACGAATTGTCGCTTTCAAATGGTGAATGTGATGAAGTTTCTCTGAGGATTATTCAGAGAGAAAAGAAATCTTCCGTGGCGCTGGATGAACTGGAATTGCGCCCAATTGGGCGCATGAAATAATACCGATACCAGTTAGGGATTTGGTTTTCTGGGATTAATAGTAATGTTAATAATGTTAAGGGATAAACTGTATAAAATGATGTATTTTACATAACCTTAACACTTGCAAAATTATGGGATATTACTTCAAGTAATGAGAATGAAATTATAATGTTAGTGTGTAGGAATTAACTATTTATTAATAGTCAAGAAAGCTATTGTTACACAGAAACTCAGCTTTTTTGCACCCCTCAAATTACACTACTGGTTTACACAAATCTTCCGGTAGTTAAAACAAATACCTCTTTTATGATATGACGCTTGATATATTTATTTTTCCCACGTTATGGTCATTTGAAGTAGTGTGCAATTAGTTCTATAGCAGACTGAAAATCAACAAAACAAGAAATCAATTAAACACTATTTGTTCCAATGCGGTTGAATCGCTTAAACTTAAATATCAATGTTATACATGAACTGAGGCGGTCGGAGCTAAAGGTTAGCGCGTTAAACTTCTACATTGAAGGTCCTGGGTTCAAATCTCGGTACCGGAACATCGGATTTTTAACGGCCGTTCTCCCTCGTAAGGCAATGGGAAACCAGCGAGGTATTCTGCCTAGTATATCTTCTCTGGAGTAGAAGTGTTTACAGTTCCCGTGGTTCGGTGCCCACGTTAAGCTGTAGGTGTTCTATGTCCTCTATAGAAAAATGTTTGTATGTAATTGCATTAGTTCAAGATCAGAATCATATACTTTGTTTTCGCAGTAACTAGTTAGTAATTAGGTTGTTGCGCGCGGCGCCTTCTACATTGTATTATTTGAAGCAAATTTGCACGTTCAATAAGATTTCGAAAGAAATTCTTTCTATCTGCCATTTTAAACTGTTTTCTAACAAAACAACACGAAATGAAAAAACAATGAGGAAGGTTAAAACGTGTTATTAATTAAGAAGTATGAAAACAACGAAAGAAACAATTCAGTTGTTTTTTTAAATCAACACAGAAACATTTTTAAGTTGTATTTGTAAAGCAAAAGGCTGTTTTAAACGAAACATAAGTAATTATAAAGGATGTTGAACAAGCTGTTTTTATTTTAACAACTCTTGTGGCTTTATTGCTGCTTGCGATATTATTCAAAAGTTAGGAGAATAGCTTGACGAATATAGCGTGTACTATTAAATGATACTAGCTACAACCCATTTTTAGGGATGAACAAGTTCACTGGCGTTTAATCTGAGGATCCGGCTGGCTACTTCCTAGTTTCTCGAGTCTGCTATGAACAAACAGCCTTTTCCTATAATGAAGTAATTTTAGAAGATAAAATTCTTCTGCTTCTTCTTCTTTGGTTAGGACTTTTTCTTGTTGTTTTTTATATTTTGCTAATCCTATTGAGATGAGGAGGTCCAACTTTCGTGCCATCTTTTAGGTGGTCGACCATTGGGTTTTCTTGTGTTTGATCTTCCTTATTTTGCCCATAAGAAAAATTTATTAGAGCTAAACCGGAACAAATGCAGTTTCTCGTCTTCTATTATACAAAAATAATTTCCTCATGCTTAAAATAACAGTTTTTCGTTTTCTTCGTTTGTTGATTTGCAGTCTACTACAGATAAATAATTATTTACTGCTATTCATGGTTTTTTGCCTGCAATTATGTTATTTGTGAAAAATAGATGTTTAAGATGGGAAGTGATCTGGGAAGAAAGGGAAAATGTGTCTCATTCCAACTATGAGATATGAAATTCTAATAAAAAATTTTTAATTTACATGTAAAATGCCTTAATAGTGTTTAAAACTCATGGTAATTCGGTGATAATAACATAGTTATCAACAAGAAAGAGAAAACTCAAAAATTTTCGTTATTTAGCCTGTACTGAACTCTAGGCAAATTTTGTGTTTTGAATATTTTCAAATAGAATTTGAATATGGATTCTAGCAGTCTATGAGATTTTGGACAATTTTTCCTATTTAATGAAATATTTATTTTCCTGTAAGGCCATGTACGCAGGTATGGCATGGATTTCCTTGCTCCGCCATTCAGATTCTATTTTCTGCTGGTTTCCAGAACTGCAAGTATTTTTTATTGTATTTTTGTAGTGATAATTATTACAATATGACTCACAATAAAGTACCTCGATATTACAAAACTTTTACCATTTGTAAAAGTGTTGTTAGGTAAATTTCAATTTGGTCCTTTTCAATATACTTATGACTCATACATAATCTCTTTTAGAGCAGAAAAGAAAGCCTTCATTCTGGAATAATATTTTCACGTATGCGGAGTTGGATGCTTTTTGCTGGACTTTGTTGGTATATATTGGTATGGTATATTCGAATTTTTCTAATCTTACAGATACACTATGTGTATTTATAGAAAAAAACCTTAATGGAGTTTAGAATTCCACTGTACTAAATTATTTAGAACCCAATATTGGTTTTATAAGAACTGTAATACCAACACAGAATTAAAAAATTGTTTACATCAATCCTATCCAAAATGCCTTTGACCAATTTTTACTTACATAACGTGATACAATAATATCGCATTCAGACTACGATATATGTAGTTTATTATGGATTATGCAAGTTTTTTGTAGTGTCAAAAAAGATTGGACATACACTATCACACGCAATTGTTTGGAGTATTCGTTTTATTTCTTCGATGGTGTTGATGTCTGTGGAAGTTTAACTGTCAAAAAGCTGTGACAATATAAAATAGGGACGTGAAATGCTTTTTACATTGTAACTACAATTAGTCCACACCATTAAAAACCGAGAAGAATTTCACACCTCGCTCGCTTAAGGAATAATGGGCGTTAGCAGATGGGTAGCTTCCATAATCGTGCTTTGTCTTATAATTTGCCCGTATGTAATTTTGATAACCATTAAATCATAAACCACTAGCTGACGTGTATATTGTCGTGGTTTTGCAAAGACGGTCAGACATCAGCGCCCTTGAACTCGTCCGTGCAACTATTGAATTATTCACGGATAAACACCTGCCACATAGAGATTAAAGTTACAAAGGTATTACTATGGCAAGGGTGAAATCTGAAGTGTAATTATTTTGGTTTGCCATAATCAACTAACAATTATACGTTTATGTCGTCCCTTGTCCGTAAACTGATATTCTACAGGAAACGCGCATGTCCATTAATTTCTAACGACGACAACCACTTGCTACTTAGACTTATTGGTTACACGGGATGGGTAGACAAATCTTGTATAGAATGTCCATTACAGGCCATATAAAATAATTGCAATAAAAATTTCGTGCAATTCACAACCATTTAGTAGTATTATTTTTGATAACGTTAGGTAAACGTTTATAAAGTTGATTAAAGCAAATAGCTACGACTGTATCACTTAAGTTTGTTGTTTATGATAAATAGAGAACATATTAAAATAAACGGATCCTACATGGTACCTGTTTTGCTACCATATTACACAAATTACGTAAACTGTATAATATTTATTAGTTTCACAGATTTTACCGTTTAAAACCCATTTATATGATATTCAACCTGCCTATTATGGAATTACTATTCGAGTTATACACGTAATACACCCGCATAGCAGTATTAGCTAAATAATCGTTCATAGTACGTTCTGTGAAGCTGTAACGTATTATAATCCCGATTTCTATTTAACGCGAATCGGTAAAATAACATATGTATAACCGAACATTATTAACTGCCAATTAGGATATGCTTTCCCTAATTTTATTCGATAGGCATAATGTTTTTCTGGATTGTTTGAATTCATCTAAAATGGTACCGCTAAATATCGCTTTAATATCCCATTTGTTACCAGGAGCAAGAGCAAATAAATGTTGTGCGACATAAGGTGAAATTGTGTTACCTGGATAAATCAGAACCACGACCTACAAAGACCAGCTTGACTTTTAAAATTTTCATAATATCTTATTCGTTTTTCTTAATAGTCAGCACTTATTGGTAGTATTGTGGATATTTTTGTAGAGAATAATTTCACAAGAGGATTGGTTTAGGTGGCCCAATTTCATTTTAAATGATAACTTGGTTACTTGGGAACTGACACGAGCAAATCACGTAATATATTCGCAACATCGTTGCGCGAGTCGTGTTATCTCAAAGCGACCAGGTTTGATTTACTAAAATACAAATTTGTCCTGCAGAAAATGACACTCCTTGTGTGTTTTTTAAGATAGCTTAGCGACTATACAGTGTATTAAATCAATTACTTGCATTGCCTTACTTACTTGTCCTCAGATAACACTATCAATTACTATAAATTGCTGTAACGGGCGTTTGAAAATTCAATTGTTTGGAGCTGCTATGGTTCACATTCAAGCGGTACTACACAAGTTCTTCTGAACTATCACGTCATATGTCATATTATTCGTAACATTTTTCATTTTACTGTTCTCTGGGTTTTGAGTTGTGTGTTCTGTTTATAGTTGGTGTGTGTCTTCCGGAATCTTTTTTTTTTAGAACGAAACCAGTTGAAAATTGTTACATTTGATTGACTTGCGCTCAGAACATCAACGTTTTCGCAGACGCAGACGCGTTTTAACAGAAAAAATTAGGAGCATATCTTAAAATTCTGTGAACCCTTATTATGAAACGAAGCTTCAAAACTGAAATTTGATTAGGTAGTCTTTGAGCGTAATTAAACACATTCAAATTATATTTTCAGATTTCTTGCATCGCGCGGATATCGCTCGGTGACAACTAAGAATTGTTGTCATTCGATATTGGCATAATCCACATTTATCCAAATCCAAATCCAAACTTATTTGTAGCGGTAAAAGACAACTTCAAGGGTGTCTCGTTATCCATTATTTTAGGCGCTGCTGCCACAACTTCAACTATAACTTTTGCCGGCCGACATTACTTTTCACAAAAATCTGTCAAACATATCTTAAAAATGTTTGTAAGCTGTTGGTGTACAAAAGCCACATTAAGAAATTGTTCACTGAACTTTTCGAGGCAATTTTCAAAAGAATACGTCCATATTCCATCAACTTTTACACCGTTTCGGAAGTAAATTTTATCACGAGCAATTTCCAGTGTAGGCATCGATAAAAATAAATAAATTGCGCATGGGTAATGTTGCGGGGAGACGCGAAGGCAGTTCCGCACCCTGCTGCCACTTTAACCCTGTTTGAGGTAGTTAGTGACGTGGCGCACTAACCCAGGGACCGTCGGTTTTAGGTACTCTCCGAGGCACCATGGCTTGCAGTGATAGAGCGTTAGGTATCGATATATTTTTGTATCGTAAGCTGATACAATCATGAACGGATTTAATTCTGAAAAGAAAGTATCTGGAAAAACAGACCAACTATAAGTTAGTATCCACTGAAAAATCACACTCAAAGGCAAATTTAAAAAGTCATAAATGATATGACAGATCAGAAGAAAAAATGGTTCAGTAAACCATAAGCAACTCTAAACGTATTTATTTTTGTACACACACACTGAAGTACGTAGAAAGAAATCTAAAATTGGTATATGATAGGAATGCAGTACCGTTAGAATATCTTATGTACTATATTAATTGTTCAAAATAATAATAACTACCTGAAAACTAATTGCACATGTAAAATCGAATCATAATATATTATTCATCATAGCAGTCGCCGGCGCTTGTATGCGAAAGTTGGCCGTATAGTTTTGGGCAAGTGACCCAGGCTCCAATATGGGTGCCGCCAAACGAGGTCGGTGGTTATTTTAAACAGGAAGATCGCAAACAAGGTTCTCCTTTTCGAAACGGAATAACATCATAAGTCTCCCTTGCTCTAGAATCTAGATGGACAACCCAGATATAGATAAATTTACAGTTGTGGTAGAACTACCCACTGGCGTTGACGATTGCTCAAAGTAGTGGAAATATGCTGACTTAAAATCAATATAAGATCAACAAGTAATTAATCGTCAACGAAATTGTTTACATCCTGTATGTATCACTTCAATAATTAGTTACTGATTATTAAAGATATTTAAAAGCGAGAATAATTTTATGACCTTTTCCATACCTTTAAAATGTATCCATTGTGTGACAGAAAAGTTTTATACTTGTTTTAGATTGAACTCGATCACTAATCTCTGTTTCCACGAGGAATATTTTGTTTTCTTGTTTACATCGCAATTTAAAATTTTTCTGGAAATTGTAAGAATTCATTGAGAGTGTCAGAACATGAATTTCTGGTTAATGTTCTTAGGGCAATTTCACTGTATTCTACAATGCTAATATGCAGAATACCCATTGTTTATATTTAATGAAAACGTAATAATGATTTGTTTTCAAAGCCAAACCTTAGAATGTATGTGTACATGGCAATTTATTGCTTGAGCCAAAGCATTTTTCTGTAATTCCAAGAATAATTTATACGAGTTGGTTTCAAACATAGAAACATATTGAATTTGTTTTATTGCTGTGTTTGTTGTACTACTACGTAATAGTAATGGATAGCTATATTTTTTGTTTAGCCGGTAAACTATTTAGAGTAATTTGGATAGGAAGAGTAGCTGTGCATCTGCGACCACCAAGAAGTTGCAATATTACTCCACTAGACTTCTTTCATTGGGTACAATTAAAGAAACCCAGTAATAAATGAGCATGATTTACAAAATAGAATAATCTAGGCTTGTACATCAATTACACCTGACACGACGGCTTCGAGTTCGAAGAGCGAATTTAAAACGAATTAGAAAATGCGTATAGGTGGACGAAGGCAATTTTGCACATTTACTAAATTTAATAAAACTTTGCTATTTGTTTTTTAATTGTTTAGATTGTATTATAACACGGTTGAATTAATGGGTGCTTTTCTTGTTAAATACTTAAATACAATTAACAGTAGTAAAACTGCTCATTTGTACATAAAGAGAACAACTTCACACACAGCTACTATGAACCATTTCTAGACTACAAAAATTCAATAATATCAGTTATTGTGATACACGTACAGTGTACAATTTCTTTTTATTTATTATACGAAATATTAGAAAAAAATATTTTTGGACAGATTGTAATAGGCATAAAAAATGTTTCTTTTGCTATAGCGTTTCGAAAATTTAAACGTTTAGTGTTGATCATGGCTTGGCAAAGTGGTTCTCTGTAAAGTCTTAAAAAATCGTTTATTTTAAGAGTTCTAAGGTAATTATATAATCTTTTTTAAATGGGTCTATCAGTTCCAATTAGTGCTGTATTAACGTAAATTATAGAATTAAAAAAATACACTGAGTTGCGTCGATACTGTCTTCTCTTTTTAATGCAGAATTTCCTATTTACAAATTAGGTTGTGTCAACTGTTATCGGTTGCAGTAATTAGGGCATTAATTTATTTAGTTTAATTTAATTTTTAAAGTTATTGAACATACCTAATTTACGGAGTATCACTATTATATGAAATAATGACATCTAATTTTCATAATCTTTTATTTTATTAACAATTTGTTTTTTGCCTATTATTGTTTATTTAGTAAACATAATATTGTTTTACAATTTGGCATTAGTTCGATAACTTCTACTGGTAGTAAAAGTTAGCGCGTTAGGTATTAACAAATAAAATAAAAACTAGATTATCAAAAAAATTATGAATATCGATAACTTTCACAAACAATTAAATTGTAAAAGTAGTATTACCAAAAAATTAAATTTAAATATATATTAAAAAGAAAAGTTGTCCTCGTCCGGAAATCGAACCCGAGCTTCTCGAGTTACGTCCTGGTCTTTCAACACATCGGTGTATTTTGCTTCTTTGCAGTGCCATTAATATATATATATGTATATAATAGTGGTATACAGTGAAACTCTTTAGTTATTTAAAATAGATGAAGTAATGCCCTAATGACTGTAATCGATAACACAAACTAATTTGTAAATGCGCGAAATGTCGCATGGAAAGGTATCTCGGAAGACATTGTCGACGTAATTCTCTTTTGCTGGTATATGATATCTTAACAATTATTTAAATATTTTAGGAGAACTCTTAAAACGATTTTTAAGAAATCGAACATTTCAAGCAATGATCAACAGTAAAAGCTTTCATTTTTAAAGTTTCAACAAATTATGTAGCCTCATTAGAATACCCAAAAATATTTTTGATAATGGCTGAACATAGGGGGCGCTGCTTATTACAGTATGTCCAAAAACAATGTTTTAGTGTTTTAAATAACCGACATATTAGCTGATTCATTGTAGCAGACTCACCCTGTGTATGATATAACATTTATTACAATTTTATTCTCTTATTTCTCTCTCTAGATAAATCGGTGAGACGTTTTTTGAACGTTGTTGATAGCAAATAAATTTTTATTAATTTGAGCTATAAAAAACTGATACAGATGACGGTTGTTAAGTGTACTGTTCTTTTTTTATCGTCTTACTGTTTATTTTTTATTGTGCGATCCATGTAGTAAAGTTTTATTTAATTTTAAGGGCATTGTATACAAATTGCTATGATGTATTTATCGTCTCGAAACGGCGCCCCCTCTGATCAGGCGCCTTTGCGCGGGGCCCAAACTGCACACCTGCACGGGGCGGCCCTGTACACGTATGTATGTTGGGTTGCGTGAACTACTTTTAGGACAACTTAGCTGATCCGCTCTGTATATTAGTTATTATTTGAGAAGTAGAAATTTAATATAATATTTACTTGTAGCTGATATATATGATAAATTAAAAATAAAATAGTAATTAATACGTATACAAACCGTGTGGTTAATTGTAGTAGGAATAGCGGTAGATCTGTAAGAACTCAGCGTTCTGATTGATGTGAAATATGTTTTGCGTATGCGTTTTTAGGGAAAATGCTTTATTATATATATGTAGATATAGTTTCTGTAGTGGTTTTGTTGGAAAACAAGCTAAAATTGCATAGTGTTATTAAAGGCATAAGTATCCCTGGAAAGAAGAATGTGGTTGATTGATAGGGGGCACACACGGGGAGGGAATTAATATCATTTAATGATGCGTTTTATAATTATAATGACGTGCACAACATAACATCAATATTAGCGAATGGTGGAAGTTATGAGTATAACCTAGACGCCTAATTGCAGTCTTAAAATAGGATGCGCGTATTTATGATCGCGAACGATAACACAGTATGCAGCCTTCGTTTAATTAAATTTACATTATTTAGATGTGAGTGTGTGGGAAGGTATGTGAATAAATAGCAGATATAAATGTTTCTAACTGACGGTACATACGAGATAGCGTTATTTATGTATGGTCAAACAACCTGAATGTGTTTAACTGGGGGTTGATTTTTCTCTACGGAGTCGTTTGTAATCGTAAGGCGTTTAAGATGTTTCAGAACGGAGTCCGGGAACTTCTTGTATTTGGGTGGATTAAAATTAACTCTAGCACAATAATTATAGCCGCTTTTCAGAAACTTCCTTTGTTGTACGCTAAATGAAGGGTCTTTATTTGAGTCCCTAATTATTAATTTTTACAATTAATTAAGTAATGCTGCAGAATACAAATTTCTTATTTAATTTCTATCTGCTTCAAAGTTATGTAGAGTACGGCTTTTGTACTGTATCAAACGTATTACTCTTGTAAGCGATAAACTGGTTGATATTCACATTAAACTGGAATAATTAGTAATTATATTGAAACATTTTTTGTCTGATATCACTACATATATCCAACGCATCGCAGATTCAGGTGGATTAATATTAATGATAAATTTGCGATCCGCGCTGAATCTAAAAACGTTGGTTTACAGTTTGTACCTACTGGGAGTGTAAATCAGGAATTTACATTAATATGTAACCTTTCTACAAACTAGTGGACAACACATCCAAGAGTGTAATAACGTAAAATATAATATCGAAGAACGAGTAGGAAAATTTTCAAAAGTCGTGCAGAAATACGAAAATCAACCTACGGTTATGAAAAATTGAAAACGAGGAAACTGTCGGAAAATAATATTAAATATAAGAACGAAAAACATTTTGTACCCTAAGTGTACATTTCGGGAGAACTGAACGATTATTCTTTCATATATCTAATTTATTTTATTTTTTTATGATATATGTAGGCTTAATTTAGTGACTATCTTACCTAATTACAAATTATTATCTGCCAAGAAGATAGTGTAAACAAACACAATGTCAAGATTTATCTAATTTATGTAAAAATAACTGTGCAAAGAGTCTGTGACCCATCTATTTTCTTGTACACTAATGATATTGCCCTTTATGTTGGTTTCAGTGTTTACTGTAGCGTTTATATCATATTTTATATTTATTTTGTTAATTTTACAGATCCAGCACCGTCCTTCTCATATAATAATTTTTATTTATCCTTATTATTTTCGTACAAACTACATCAGTCTGTATAGTGCAATGGAAAGGCATTCGAACTTGTTATTTGCAAGGTCAAACTGTTGCTGTCGGAAGTAATAAGTATTATTTAAATATAATCAAACTTCTATATAACGAAGTCGGCTAATCCTGAATAAAAATTCGCTAAAGGGAAATTTCGTAATATAGAAATAACACCCTTTCGTAAATATTATTATTATTTTTTTGCCGGTTTTGGTGGTCTAGTGGTTAGCGCGTTTGCCTTTAGATGGCCAAGGTCGGCGAGATTTTTCTAGCGGGGAAAAATCTGAAAATGCGCCTTCTGTCGGATAAGAAGTAAAGCCGTAGGTCCCGTGCGACTGCGATGTGTGACACGATAAAAATCACTACTGGAGTTGGAATTACCCCAGATAGGCAAAATTCTTAGTTAGGGTGTACAATGGGCCATATGGCCTAAGTGCATAGAGATGCTTGGAAAACCGCGTCCTAGATCTCGCTCTTTCAAATCAATCAATCAATCAATCAAATATTATTTTACTTTTTTCTTTTGGGATCTTTATCAATTTCTCGCGATACATTGATTTTTACCAATCTCAAAACTGGAGTTTAGATAAAGATTTGCAATGCAATATTTTAATTTTAAATTTGAATTTAAACCTTTCCAAGAGGGTTAGAACCATAGAACCGTTATTTAAAATGTTGAAAAATTCCTTTGAAAAAGTAATAACGTAGTAGTGAATGAATAAAGTTGAAGACCTTTTAATCTTTAATAGAGTTAAATCTTTCCTAAACCTCTATTTAGATATATTTTTAAAAATCCCATCGAAAAGTAAGAATGTAGAAATAAACCTGTATGGCTGGCCTTTTAATGTCAATTTAGTGTAATTTTAGTTTCTTAGAACTGATATGTAGACAAATTTAAGAAATCCTGTTGAAGGATTTACGTTTTTAAAATTTAGCATCCTTTGTACAGCATTAATTCACTAAAAGGATTTTATTTTTAATCCGGCCTCTTTGAAGATGTGTACATGTAATCGTGTACTGCTGCTAAGAAAGTACCCTTAGTAGTAGTAGTAATACATACATTTACCTAGTGAATTTTATTTAAGTTTGTGTTAAAAAATCGTTATATAGAACTTTTACCGTGATATTTAGAAATAGTTTTATATCCATTTTCGTTACATGAAAAAAATTCGCTATATAGAAGTTCATTATTTGGAAGTTTGACTGTATATTTTTGATTTCAACGCTTCAACGTTCTTCATATAAGTGTGCTAAGAATACATTAGTCTAGTAAATTAAATTATAATATATAGGGTGTTCGACTGTAAATGGAAGACCGTTTCCGACGAAAACTAATGTATTTACATTTATTATAGCCCATACATACAAACCTACGTACATTTGTTTTAATTATGAATAATGAAATGATAGTGAACTATACAGAGTGATTCATTAGCCTCTTTACAAACTTTAGCAATGAAAGCTAGATGTAGTTTCATAAAGAAATGTTCTTATGAATGTAAGTTCTATCTTTCTTTGTTAAGAAGTTACAGGGTTTCTAAAAGAATTATCTCTTTGAACACTAAATTAAGTTGAAAAAACGTATTAGCCATGGTTTAGCACAACAAAAGTTAGTAAAAACTAATCACCTGTCAAAAATGGTTTGTTGATGACTAAAGTTTCTGTCACGGTTTGTTAAAAGTTGTACTTGTATACTTAGCAATGAATCATCCATTTTTTAACGAAGAATATGCGGACATTGTTTTTATTTATGGATTTTGTAATGGAAACTCTCGTTAAGCTGCGAGAGAATATCGAAACAGATTTCCTAATAGACGTCAACCGGCACATTCCATATTCAGTACAGCCTTTAGCATAACTAGGTATGTGGTATCAGCATGACGGGGCTCCGTCTCATCGAGCAAGACAAGTGGCATACTCATTTTCCAAATAAATGGATCGGTAAGGAGGTCCTATACCATGGCCACCCACATCACCCGACTTAAATCCTTGCGCTTTTTATTTATGGGGTCACTTCAAGCAACTTGCTTATGCCGTGGAAATAAATGATTGTCATCAATTATTGCAGAGGATTCGAAATGGTGCAACTCATAGTAGAAATAATATGAATTTATTACGCGTGCAAGAGCGTTTAGTTCGTCGTTGCCAGTTGTGTATTCAGGAGAATGGACTGATTTTTGAATATTTACTGTAGTCTCAATGTTGCTTTCTGTTTGTTACAATAAATGTTTTTGATTTTCTTAAAATATGATTACTCAATAGTGTTCAAAGAGATTATTATTTTTAAAACCCTGGAACTTCTTAACAAAGAAAGAAAGAACCTACATTCATATGAAGATCTCTTCCTGAAATTACATCTGGTTTTCATTGCCAAAGTTTGTAAAGGAGCTAATGAATCACCCTGTATATAGTTACGGGTTCCTATCAGAAAATAGGGAAACCACATACGTTTTAGGTTTGGCTAATTATTGTTACCATTAACTGGCGTAATAACAATGTCGCTATTTACGATATACGGAAGATAATGATAAAATTTGTATGCGGATGGTATGGCGCCGCCGTTGCGAGTTTTCACCGTATCACTATGTTCTGCATAGGATCAACTAAACAAATACACAATATTTAATATTTTTAAAATAGTTTTGGACGTGGTTCAAAAGCGCAATGCAGTTTTTAAATTTTATTTGATATTAACAGATTGTTGTAATTCGAAAATGCAATTGCTTCAGCGCCAATCAAAATTGACACGGTTTTTGTTTTTTAGATAAAATGTAACTTTCTAATGTGCTTCATTTATGTTCAAATAATATCAATTCTGGTAATGTTCCTGTTATTTGAAAAAAGAAAAAACTAACTTACTTCTTATATAATTTTATGTTGGCGAGATGGAAGAATTAAATCTGTTACTTTGTAGTTTTTCAGATAAGAAACGAAGTTTGGAGCCACTGAATGTGTGTTATAATAAATAATTAGTTCCAAGAATTTATTTCCAGCTTAACAAAATATGTTGTACACAACAAACGATTCAAACTATGGAAAAAGAAGGTACTGAATTAAGTACAATACTATTTTACATTTGTAGGAAAGAAAGATTTGCAAAACTTTATAAAATTTGTTCGGTGTCAGGACGTGCTGTACTTCGCAAGTAGTGACCTATTTGTGTTTTGGGTTTATAAAAGACCGTATTTGTAACATAAGTTTTTTGAACTGCTTGGTTGAGATTAGACTTCTGCAAAAGCGCATTGTATTTACTATATTAAGTATAACAAAGAAGCGTATCGAAAGTTTTATGATCACCATAATTCTTCATAAAATTAGAAAAAAGTATAAATAAACGGTGAGAAAGAAAACATAAAGGAATCGTATCTTTAGAATCATATCCAGTCTAGTTGCCCTTTTATAAAAAACGGCTATAGATTATAATTCCAAAACAAAACTCCTCATAGAAGTATCTTGCTTTTGTTTCTACCACAGTAATAAGTAAAACAACGATTTTAAAAAGAGTATTATAATTTATATTTGAGCAAATAATATCTAGGCCAAACATTTTTTTAAACAAAAAATGCCTCAGTATTTTATTGTATTTTGATTGAGCGAGATCTAGGACGTTGTTTTCCATGCATCTCTATGCACTGCGGCCATTAGTGGCTTATTGTATACCGTAACTATGAATATTGCCTATCTGAGGTAGTTCCAACCCCAGTAGTGAATTTTAACGTGGCTCAGAACCTACGACTTTGCTTCTTATCCGACAGAAAGCCCACTTTTAGATTTTCCCTGTCAGAAAAATCTCACTAACCTCATCCAGACTCGAACCCACGTTTTTTGGTTCTATAGGCAAATACGCTAACCACTAGACCAGGGATGAGCAACCTTTTTTACAATGGGCCAACTACAAATTTAAAAATGTTGTGTGGGCCGCATATAAGAAACATATTAAAATATGAACACTAGATGATAAACTCCCATTATCTCGTTATTAACAAAATGAACAAAATAACAACTCTATAAAAAAACAAATAAAACATATAATAGAAATAG
>JABXWE010008869.1:0-59558 GCA_014611495.1 Limonius californicus | reverse complement strand
TTTTTAAATAATTCCCAAACTTACAGTTTATTGCTAACTTCTGCAGGCTAGTTAGGAATTCTTGAACACTTTCCCCTTCATGTTGTTTCCGTTGATGAAAGCGGAAGTTCTCTGCTATTTCCAGCGGTGCCGGATTGTAGTACTGCCTAATAATTTCCACCAGCTCATCGTAACCTTTTTCAGCAGGATCTTCAGGTGCCAGCTTGTCGCAAATTGTATCGTAGGCCTCTGCTCCCATGTAATGCAGTAAATATTGTACTTTACTTGTATCTGGTACACTGAATATTGTAAAAGCTCCTTCCAGGCGTTTCACCCATCTGCTCCACTGGTATTTTGAATTGTCGAAATTCTCAATTGCAAATACGGCTTGCATCGTTGTAGTACTTGTAGTTGCCATCGTAGTAGTAATTGTAATTGTAGGACTTGTATTTGTAGTTGATGGTGCACTTTTCTTTGTTCTCGGCTCTCACTGCACGTGTTCCATACCGGACAATTGTTATTGCTGCCGTAGATTCGCTCAATCCTCGTCGCCAACTGTTGTGTTTTTAGAACTCTTTATTTATGAAAAAGTAAACACTAATAATACAAATAACATTATATTTTAAATTTATTGGAGTTAGTTACATTTCCAAGTAAACGCGCCATGGGCAGCCATGTTAACTTTCTTTTTTACTCGTTGTGCGCATGCGTGTATATCATTTCATTGCACCAATTCTCAATATATATAACACAGATCAAGGCTCTTAGTGTGACTTGCATGACCATCCAAAAGCAAAAAAACTGGCTTCTCGCGAGTTGCTCCAGAAAATTTTACAAACTCTCTAAACCAGTCGATAAATATTTTTCCATTCATCTGAACACCTTTGATTGGAAACGCCTTAATATGTCGCTATTTGAATTACTGGCTGTGCCCCACAGTTGAACACCCACACAGATCTGATGATGATCTTATATAATAGAAGTTTGTTTTCCAATGATAATTGTGAACGCCTTCCTAGTAGCCAGTACATTTTACGGAACAATAGGCCAAGTTGTTTCCTTTTGGCCCAAATGTGTTGTTTCCACGTCAGTCGCTTGTCAAGATGTAGCCCAAGATATTTAGCTGAGTTAGCATGTGGTATATGTTGATTATTAAGCTGTACTGGTGGACACGTTCCCCTCCTTAAGGTATACGTTACATGGACTGATTTCGACCCATTTGCTTCTTTTATCCACCATGTTTGTAATTGATTTAAATGTTCTTGAAGATATTGAGATGCTATAACTGGGTCATGATGTGCAGCAAGTACGGCTGAATCATCACCAAAAGTGGCTATCATTGTCCTGTCAGTGCTTGGTATGTCTGCTGTGTACAAAATGTATAATTTGGGCCCTAAAACGCTGCCTTGAGAAAACCACGAATTAATTTGATGTAGAGATGTGATAGTATCACCATGCTTCACTTGAAAATATCTATTTGTAAGGTATGACCTAAGTATTTGATAGATGTCTGGTGGGGGGTCATCTGGGATCCTGGTGGTGGTATGCAGAGTAAAAGCATTGAAACCGTTCAGAATTTATTTCTGAAATACTTATATTTCAAGAGGTATAACAGGTATCCCGGTTTTGAATCGTACCAACGAGTTAGACAAGAATTTAAGATTGTAAAGTTAGCTCAGAGGCGAATTATGCTGTGCAACATGTTTCTGTACAAATTAATAAATATGAAAATTAATTGCTCAGAATTATTAGCGCAAAATTTCTTTCTATGTACCAGCTTACCGATCTAGAAGTCGTATACTTTTTCATATTCCCAATTCCAGAGTTAATCATAAGAAAAGGTCTCCAATTATTAAAGTTTGTTCAATATTTAATGTAATTAACGCTAATTATCAGTTAGATTTATTCTCAATGACGGGAAAGAACTTCAAAACAACATTAATGGAAATTCTAAGTACTACTGACATGGTATTTTTGGGCGCTTGACTGCTATACGTTAGCTTTAGTTATGTAGTCATTATAAGCCAACATCAAATATCAAAATACTTTTTAATTTAAAGGAACAATGTAATTAGGCGGTGCCTGTTTTGTCCCTAAATAAATAAATAAATAAATATCAATATCTTGATTAATTAAGAATGTTTTAAGTTCCTGGAAGGAACCAAGCCATTATGGCATTTGTGATATCATAGTAGTTAGAAGGTTCAGAATTGTATCAATTCTCTAGATTAGTTATACCATAGTGTCCTCTATTTGGTTCGTTTGTGGTGTGGTTGAGAATTGCTGTTGAGTTTGTATGTTCAGTTGCTTAAGTTGAGTATTTTGACTTGCCACCCGAGAGAAAGGCAAACTTAGTTGAAACGATTGGGGAAAGAGGTTGGCTATGCGCTGAGTTTGTTGTCCTTCCTCCTAAGCGATGAATATTTTAATTTTTGAAGTTCCTTGACGTAACTATAGCCTCGGTAGTTCGTCGGGTGGTTGCCTTCACAATTAAAACATAAAACATCTTTGTTTACCGTTTGCTTTTTTTTTGGCATTCAGGGGTGAGGTGATTTCCTGCGCACTTAAAACATCTCGGGTTAAAATGACAGTTGTTTTTTGAGTGGTTGAAACGCTGACATCTAGCACATTGTGGTATCTCCCTTTTGAGGTCTGGTGGTTTAAACTTGACTTGGTGTTTAGCATTCCGTGTATCGTAATTTTTTATTATTGGAGGCTGATTGTATTGTAGCGTATAGTGTAGTTCTATATTAAATATACATAGGTCGTGGGTTTTTAGTTCTCAATTGACGAATATTTCCAATATCAAGGGCAACATGTACCAGTTTTTAAGCGGTTTGTTTTCTTTTGCTTGGAAGGAATACAAGGAGGAAAATACAAAGGTACAGCAATATTGTTTCTCGCCACTGAAGGAGACATGGAGAAGCGCAAAAATTGCAGAATACAGTAAAGATATTTCACCTCTATCACATTACTTTGATGCAGGAACTGCATGAAAATGACCCTCAGAGAAAACTACAATGTTGGTATTTCTTTCAAAATCAACTACTTCTGGAATGCTTTTTAAATATTTATCGCGTAGCAATGGCAAAATTCTCAAACAATGGTGAAGTGAATAAGCATAATTTGTACCACCAAGAGAAACCGCACTGGATACGTGTTCAGAGAATTTCTCTTCTACATTTTTTGTAAAACGTAGTAGGAAACCATATTATTGGACCTCACTTCTTCCATGAAAATTGTTGGGAGACGAAATTTTGGTATCGACATAATGGCTCTCCTGCTAAAGCTTGATTGTGTAACGTTACGGTGTTTATTTTTGTAACCCTTTGATCATCACAGGTTCAAATCTAAAGTAACTGAGATGAATTCCTAACGAAAACACCAGAGAAGTTCAATACATTTATTAAAGAAAATACTACCTGCAGACTATTGGTTTTACTTAACCGGAAATCTTTCAGGAAGTGTTTGTTTCCCATATTGTTTGGTAGCTGGATCACACGGAAATTAGTGTATTGGGGCTGTTCCCACCAAGGCCGGGTTGTCCGTAACGATTCTCTTTTTGCAAGGACTGCATTGGTCCTTACAGTGTTTGTCCTAGTGTTTTTAAGTTACTTAAATTATAAGTACCTTTAGCGTGGCTGGATGCAGGGTCGGCTGTGGTGTAAACATTTGTTGTATGTAATGTAAAATCGCTGTTCTGTAATAGTACCAGAGTCAATGCTATTTTCTGTGCACTTTCATAGTCACGTATATTGCACTTTGTAACGAAGTTTCCGGGCAGCAACCGTTTCAGCATTTGGTAATCAAATGTTAGGTCGCTTTAGTTTCCGAAAGAGGCGTCTGCAGCACCGGTAGTGGAGTTCCAAATTCCAAATCCACGCACTCATCATCGTGTTCAATCACACTCTGGAAGAGCCGCTTAGAGAAAGGGAACCGGTATAAATCCGGAATCCCAGGACAAATTCATTAACTTGGGAGTCCGAGATTTCAGCGAAGAAGGCAGCCCGAAACTTGAAGTACTAGTCCACCAGAGAAGGAAGCAAGCCCAAGTTAAACCGCCGAAATATTCTCAGTCTGTTGGAGAATTCCATAAAATCCGCATAGCTGTACGGTGTTGCACTTATTCATTTTGTGGAACACTTTGCCGTTGGGGTTGACTTAATTGATATCAAACAGGTTATGCCAGTTAGTATCTCTTAGGTAGACATACCAGTCAAATAAGAGACTGAAGATCGTATAAGCTGGTCGGGCCAGGTTAACCTTTTGATTTTCATATTTTTCCCGTAATTGGTAATCTGCGAACTAATTTAACAATACGTTTTAGTCGGTCAGGCCAGATTGTAAGTATTTTTAAAATTAGGCGTTAATATAATTCCAAGTATTTACCGTATGGTAATATTTCATTTAACAGATACGAAACATTTAAATTCATTCATCGTCGAGATTACGAAGCCAAGCACGCTTTCCCGGCGCATCTGGATCGCAGCGAACTGCTAATCGCTTCCGTTCATTGAACCAACGAAGGCAAGAAAACCCTAAACAACTTCACAGGCGAATTAAAACTAACCCGTGTAAGTATCAGGTGATAATTTAATCTTATAATTGTGAATACCGAAAGGACTCCAATTAGCGGTTTCGTGGGTAAATTTTGTTTACCGCATTTAAAATTAACAGCTGGGTGGCAACCATTTTGTTTGTTTATTTAAATCTACAGAGTACAACCGCCGCTTGCCGCAGGCAGCCTCCTGAGAACATTGGTGCAATGCCATCAAGGCGACCTACGACCCAGTACCAGTGGGGTACCTACCAGGATTTTGCAGGCCTTATTACCTTGTCCGAATATTATTACTTTTATTTATCTCGACAAAATCAAATACATTTTAATTTATTGTAACATTTAAATATAATAAAACCTGTTATAACTATTACAGTTTCGCCGCATGTTATTATGAACTTCTGTCTCTGAACTACACCCGGCACCCATACCCACGAGGACGTAACGTTACAATTTGAAGGGTTTTTCACCTGTATGAATGCACATATGCCTGTGCAAACTCGTCTGGTACGCACTTTCAAAGTCACATATATTGCACTTGAACGGTTTTTCGCCGGCATGAGTGCTCATATGCATTTGCAAACTACTCTTGCGTGCACTTTCATGATCACATAAATTGCACTTGAAAGGTTTCTCTCCTGTATGAGTTCTCATATGTTGTTGCAAGTTAGTCTTTAGTGCACTTTCATAGTCACATATATTGCACTTCAACGGTTTTTCGCCAGCATGCAGCAGCGTAACTAGGGGGGGGTTAGCCAGGTTCCCTCACCCACCTAGCAAGGTTTATAATGTTTAGGCGCCTTTTCAAGATTTTAAGTATTTGTTTATGATTGTAAGGTAAAAGCAAATTCTAAGAATTTTTAGGACTGTAAGTTGACCGCACTTGCAGCTACTTGTAGGAACTTGTCTGCATAGCAGGTACTTTCAACACTCTTTATTATTGTTAGAAGTGAAATAGAGGTATCTTCTCGGTATTTTAACAGTTAGAGTAAAAGGGCCGCCTGCCCGCCGGCATGCAGCGCCAGCCCCTTTCCCTCGTTTTGGGACAGTCCGTAACAAGTGTCGAACTTCGTTACACGTTTTTTTGTATTCAATGCAGTAGGTACGCAGGATTTCATATAATTAATTACTAAGGTCGTTTATGACAATGAGTTCCACTTCAGCAAAGAAAAAGATGTCGGGATGGCAAAGAAAAAAGACGAACGCGTTGAAGGTGGCTACTCATGGTGTGGCCAAAATAAATACTTTTTTTACAAGTATTAATGAAGCCAGCAATTCGGAAGTTAGCGAGAAAAGTAATGAGTAAGTATAAAGATCTATTAAAAAGTATTATTGTTGCTCCCAGGCGTAATTCTAATTAGCTACTGCAAAATCCTATTTTTTATTTCAGATATTTTGGCGAGGGACAGAAACATTCTCCTTGTTCTTCAACGGTTGCAATTGTGAACACAACTTTAGAGAATAATTCTGATAATGAAGATATAACCTGTGTAGGTAACAGCGATGACGATGAGCATGAAAACAACGAAAATGTTATTTCAGACAATGATGAAGGTGAAGTGTTTGGTAATATTAATATATTATTAGAATTTCCAACTGACCCGGCTTTATTTAAAAACGTTCATATTACCCCAGAATTAATAAGAGAAATAATATATTTTGGACCTTGTCAGCCAGGTTTAAAAGACTCAACCTATAATTTCTATGCAGGAGCCAGTGAAAAAACCTTTTTAAATACATGGTATGACAAGCGATCGTGGCTAATGTATTCTCCGCGCATGAGTAAAATGTTCTGCAATGTCTGTTGGCTTTTTAGCCCGCCAAGTTCCACCAGTAGCAAATTTCACTCTAATTGGTCAGATCCAAATAAAGGTGTTGACAAATTTAAAAAAGGACTAGAAAAAATTAAATTGCATGAAAATTCAGAAAACCATAAAAAATCTATCAACACATTTTTAGCAACTAAATATCGATTGCAAAATAATAAAACCGTTGCAGATGATGTACTTAAAGCTCTAGATATAGAACAAAATAAAAATCGAAAAGTGTTGACAGTTATAATAGACTGTATATTCTTTTTAGCCAAACAAGGCTTGCCTCTTCGGGGACACAATGAATCGCTTGATAATGTTCAAAATAAAGGTAATTTTCTAGAGCTACTTAAATTTATATCTAAATACGATATCGGCCTATGTGAGCATTTACAGAAGCACGAAAAGGGTTCTATATCTTATTTAAGTCCAAAAATACAGAACGAATTAATTTCAGCTATCGGGGAGCACTGTACTAATGCAATTATTAAAGAAGTAACAAATGCTAAATTTTATACAATAATTATTGACACTACAATCGATATTAGTAAGGTTGACCAATTTTCTTTATCAGTTAGATATTTGGACAAAAACGGATTTCCAGTTGAAAGGTTTTTGCTATTTGACAATTTAATAGAATCATCAGGTGAAGAGATGTTTAATTTACTGACTAAAAATTTAAAAAAATTGAATCTTGGCCTAGAAAACTGTAGGGGGCAAGCCTATGACGGCGCAGCAAATATGTCGGGACATATATCCGGTCTGCAAAAAAGAATTAAAGATATCGAGCCCAAAGCTATATATATTCATTGCGTTGCTCATCGCCTAAATTTAATATTAATAGACGCAGTATCCTCATCTATAGGAGCTAAAGTATTTTTTGGATGTTTAGAAACAATATATTCTTTCATAAGTAGCAGCCTGCCGCGTCTTCGTTTGCTAAAAGAAGCACAAAAGGAACTGGGAGTATTTAGTTCGACTTTAAAAAGGCTTTGCGATACAAGATGGTATAGCCATCACAATGCAGTTACTGCTACTAAAAAATGTCTCAAATCCATAATAACGACTTTAGAACAAATAATCGAAGGTAAAGTTCACACCACGCCAAAAATAATATCCGAATGTAATGGTTGGTTCAAATTAATAAATTTGAATTTGTCATGCTTTTAATAATTTGGGAAGCTGTACTAATAAAATTAAACCACTTGTCACAATATCTACAAAAATCAAATATAAATATGAATATTGCCTCAAAAATGATAACTACTGCCAAAAATGATATAAGAAATTTGAGAAAAGACGAAATATTTCATCAATACGAAGATGAGGCCAAAGAATTAGCTACATATTGCAATATTGATACCAATTACGAACAAAAAAGGCCGAGAAAGAAAAAACGTCTTTTTGATGAACTTTCTGATGACGAACCACAATCATCCTTTAAAATAAACGTTTACTACGTTTTAATTGACCATATTAACGTGTGTTTCGAAGAACGTTTTAAAGATTTCTTGGAAACTGTAACTTTATTTGAGGGCTTGGATCCAGTCACTTTTTCCGACCCACAACAAGTCAGCGGACTTAAAGATTTAGTGGTAAAATACAGTGAAGACTTACCAACACCTAGCAACGTCATGAGCGAATTTGATCATTTAAAGCAGTTATATTTTGAAGTATTTTCTGCGAATGATGAATCAAAGCCCAATATAAGCGAAATATTACCGTTTCTAATATCAAATGACATGCAAGACATATACCCGAATCTGTCCATTTTATATAGAATTTTTATGACACCTCCTGTATCAACAGCTACCACCGAAAGGAGTTTTAGCAGGATAAGAAATATAAAGTTACTTGAGGTCCACAATGGGAGAGGAAAGGTTAAGTTCATTAGCGCTTTTGAACATTGAAAGAGATATCGCTGAGAAACTCGATCTCACATTGGTGTTGGACGAATTCAAGAAACTGAAACCTCGACGATTAAATTTTAATATTCACAATAATTTATTAATTATATTTTTTTATTGTAGGTACTACTGAAAAGCGAAGTTGTATTTTATAATATAAATATGTTAAAGACATTTTCGTTACTATTATATAGGTGTCTACTATTGAAAAGGGAGAAGCTATGTTTAATTACATTTTATCATGAACAATAAATTTTGAGTTTATTATGGCGCCTTTTTTATTGACAAAAACCTGCCTGTGAATCAGCTGTAGTTACGCCACTGCCAGCATGAGTGCTCATATGCCTTTGCAACTGAATCTTCTGTGCACTTTCATGATCACATAAATTGCACTGGAAGGGTTTCTCTCCTGTATGAGTTCTCATATGTAGTTGCAAACTCTTCTTGTGTGCACTTATAAAGTCACACACATTGCATTTGAATGGTTTTTCTCCTGTATGAGTTTTCATATGTTGTTGCAAGTTAGTCTTGTGTGCACTTTCAAAGCCACATATATTGCATTTGAATGGTTTTTCTCCTGTATGAGTTCTCATATGTTGTTGCAAGTTAGTCTTGTGTGCACTTTCAAAGCCACATATATTGCATTTGAATGGCTTTTCTCCTGTATGAGTTCTCATATGTTGTTGCAAGCTAGTCTTTTGTGTACTTTCATAGTCACATATACTGCACTTGAAGGGTTTCTCGCCTGTATGAGTTCTCATATGCAATTGTAAGTTATTCTTGCGAGCACTTACAAAGTCACACACATTGCATTTAAATGGTTTTTCTCCTGTATGAAATCTCATATGTAGTTGTAAACTCTTCCTGTGTGCACTTATAAAGTCACACACATTGCATTTGAATGGTTTTTCTCCTGTATGAGTTCTCATATGTTGTTGCAAGTTAGTCTTTAGTGCACTTTCATAGTCACATATATTGCACTTGAAAGGTTTTTCGCCGGCATGAGTGCTCATGTGATTTTGCAAACTCTTCTTGTGTGCACTTTCAAAGCCACATATATTGCATTTGAATGGCTTTTCTCCTGTATGAGTTCTCATATGTTGTTGCAACCTATTCTTGCGTGTACTTTCATGATCACATAAATTGCATTTGAAGGGTTTCTCTCCTGTATGAGTTCTCATATGCAATCCTAAGTTATACTTGCGAGAACTTTCAAAGCCACACACATTGCATTTGAATGGTTTTTCTCCTGTATGAAATCTCGTATGTTGTTGCAAGTTAGTCTTTAGTGCACTTTCATAGTCACATATATTGCACTTGAATGGTTTCTCGCCTGTGTGACTTTTCATATGACTTCGCAAGTCATTCTTGTATGCACTTTCGTAGTTACATACATGGCACTTGAACGGTTTTTCACCAGTATAAGTGCTCATATGTCGTTGCAAGGTAAACTTGGGTGCTCTTCCATACTCGCATACATTATATTTATATAACTTTTCCCCAGTATGAGTTTCAATACTTTCTTGCATGATGCACTTCAATGGAGGCTCTATTATTACATGATCTTCATTGTTACTACAGATTTCACTTTTTATATCTAATTCTTCATGTAATGATTCCAGTTTAATGGTCCAATCATTATCGTATTTAAAATCACGCTTTAAATCGGACGCTTCTGAAGACAATTCCCATGTTTGCATCTCTTCCTGTTTTACTGTAACATATGTACATGTTTATATGTGGGTTACTAAATATTACATAAGCATTTAAACTAGTACAAAATTATTCCAATTTTAAATAACAATTAAGAAATAATTAACGTTTACCGCACATCATTAAATTACTAATATTTGGTCAATTTTATTGGAAGTTTTCATATTATTACAGTTGCTACAAATTACATGGGCAAGTATTGTAAAAATATTAAAACTTTCTTATAATTGTTTTTTGAAAGAAAACCCTCTTTTATTAGTATTTACTCTTACTTGCTTGTGCTATTTCACTTAGAATTGATTTTAGGTGTCTAATATAAATGTGCTGTACTGACTGACAAAGCAAGCAATCATGTTGTGCCAAGGTTTAATCAATTTTATAACGAAATGGACGTGAAGAGTCAAAAAATCAATTTAGAGAAGATATAGGAGTAAAGCAGAATCAGAACTAAAAGGTGAGCTAAGCACAAACAACAGCAGTTTAGTAAAATTAATAGAAAATGTCCAACCAAATCAAACAAGAATAAACAAAAAATTAGTCTAACAGGACAAAAAGTTGAGTAACTTCGAAAGAGAACAACAGAAAAGAAACAGAGTACTGTATGGTCTTGAAATTGAAACAGCAAACTACTTTGAACTGGAAAAATGGTCATAAAGCCAGTAAATGAGAAACTGAAAGTAAAATATGAAACACGGGACCTGGAAGCGATCAGCCCACTAATAGTAAGCTTGATAAATATGAGACTTAAATATCAAATGTATGAAAACAAAACCAACTCAAGGGATCAAAAATAATAATAGATGACTACCCGAAGAATATCGTACATGTGAGAAAATACTTACTTCCATTAATGTACTACCTCCGAGAACCAGGGAAGCACGCAATAATCAAATACAGCTCACTGATCGTCGAAAGCAAAAAATGGAAGAAAATGATATACAACAAGCAAACAAAATACTAGAACAAACTAAAGAAGAAAAGAAGGAAGCGAAAAACAACCGCAGATCCGATGAAGAAGAAGAAAACCAACCGCAGAAGAGATTAAAAAAAATGAAAACAAAAACAAACCAGGAATGGTGCAAACTCTTTTGGGTCGTTAGGATTCTGGATATACAGAGTTGCTCATTAGTGCGTCAAAGTCCAACATTGGCATTATAAAAATGATTTGGAAATTTTTCTTTTTTTTTTAAGTGATGCAGTGCCAAAATGGACTCTCACGAAAAAACAGCGGATCCGCTAAATGTTTTTGAAAGGAAAATCTTAAGACGAATATTAGGATCAGTGAAGGACAACGGAGAATGGCGGGTAAGATACAATCATGAAATATAACAATATTTAGAAGCACCCCCAGTTGAAACCTTCATACAACTGCAAACGCTGCAGTGGGCGAGGCATGTCATAACTAGAGTTGGGCAAACGCATATTTGCATATCTTTTCCTATTGAGCATAACTTGTTAATTTTTCGTGTATACACTTTTTTTAATGTTTAGACTCATAAAAAGGAAATACTTTTTTGCATGTATGACAACTTTATGGCACGGGGCATATGTTCAGGCATATTTTGTCTTTTAAGGGCATGAAAATGCATAGTCTAACAAAAAAAAATTATAAAATAAAATATCAAACACATGTTTTAGAAACAAATGTTCTACAATTTCTTACAGGGAAATAACTTAATATTTCGTAACTTACGTTACTTAGGTATTCAGTGGACATTTCTTGGAAAATAGTAAGTATTTGGGAATTTTACTGATTCTTAGAAGATATCGTTGTTGTGTATTTAGTGCTTACCAAAGGGGTTGGTAAGTTTTCAGCTTCTTTTTTGTGTCATTCATTTCTTGGCAGAGCTGCAAGTATCAACCCGCGATTTGTGAAAATGCCTTAAGTTGGTAGTTCAAAAACCGATTTAATTGAGAAATGGTTGAAGCCGCACGCATGCTTTAAATATGATGGAAGTGTTGCATTTTGTACCGTTTGCACAATAGAGTTGTGTATCCCGTTATTTTAGTTTAATACAATATTCTCTCTATTTACATATTGACAATCCAGAACATCCCTTAATGTCAAATTAAAAGATTAAATTCCAATTTGTTATTTGCTATTATCATCAGTCACGGGATTTAAGAATTAAATTAGAGATTTAATTAATGTGATATTACAAAGAAATCGGCAAAGCTCCTCTCAATTAGTTGCCACATCCTCTAAACTCTAGTAAATGATTGTACTCAGTTATTGTTTTTACAGATCAACGTTAATAAAGAAATTTCAACATGATCAGTACGTAGCCCACATCAAAAAAGAAAAGATAATGCAAACGAGCCACAACAATTATTATTGTTGAATTGTTTAAACAAAAAAGAAAATTTTAGCAACTTTAATGATGATTTCGTGCAACATCGCATTAAAGAATTTGGACGCTCCAGAATTTACATAATTCTTGGAAAAATATACGAAAGAAAAGTCGTTTCCCGGAGAACAGCTTCCAGAACGCACGTTCCTAAATTAAACGAAGAAAATCAATTAGGCCAATTAGGAACGCTATTTCGATAATTATATTTAGTTTAGTGTCGACGAAACCACCGATGCCGAAGGAAGATATATTGCTAATTTTATTGTTGGTGTCTTAAACGGAAATCCTTCTTCCAGCTTTTTAGTTGCTGTTTGAACTACTCGAAAAAACCTACCATTTGACAATTTCACGTTTGGTCAATGAAATCCTTTCATTTTATTATATTTGCCAAGTCAAATACCATCGGAAAGAATTTTATACATGGTAACTGATGGTACAGCATACATGGTGAAACCTGGTCAAAACCTAAAAATTTTTTTTCCTAATATAATTCATGTGGCCTGTTTGGTTCATGCGGTGAATAGAGTGGCGGAAACAATTAGAGGCGAGTTTAATTCCCAACATTATTAATAAACTAGAAACACAAAATACCTGCTTCTCGTGAATTCTTTATAAATATTCGAAAGTTTTCATTCCATCCTCGACAAAAATAAAATAATAAGTAAAATATGTAAAAAAATTAGTAACAAAATTGACGATTTAATTCAGAAAAACAGCGGACTTTCAACTCTAAAATTTATAAAAAATATTTTTAATGGTTTTTTGAACAACGACTTCAACGACGAATGTTTCGGTGTAAAGAAATCACATTTATTTAACTATTTCCCAGTAACATCGTGTGATGTAGAAAGAAGTTTTTCCAGCTACAAAAATATATTGGAAGATAAACGGCAGAATTTTCTAGTTGACAATATTGAAAAACATACGATTATTTATTGTACTACAACTAATAAAGAATAGATTGTAAATACAATATTGTATGCATAATTTGTTGTTTATATTTCTCCTGTATGTTCTCCACTTTTCGTGTATCTAGTTTCAAATTTCAAGAACATTTTTTTTTATTTTTAGGAATTTAATATAAATAAAATTTGTTTTTAGTAGATCCATCTGAATAGGTTATTCATTCGTGCATACATTGAAGGCTTTTTGTGGAATATATGCAATATCTTTATGGTATATCTGCCCAACTCTACACATGAGGATGGAAACCACAAGAAGCCCGAAAACAGCTCTCAACACAAATATGGATGGAAGGAGGTCGCTAGGCAGACCACGGAAGAGATGGCAAGATGAGGTCGACGAAGACGCAAAAAACATTAAAACACCAAAAAATGGAGAACATACGGCATACGTGTTAGATAGACGAAAGAGGAGGCAAAAGATGAAGTAGGTCAAGGCCCGGCTTGAGCTGTAGGGCCACAGGAGAGAGAGACAGGGAGGGAAAGCTAAAATGACAAATTATAAAATAATTTTTAAATATGCAGGGTAACTCGCTCCGGCGGAGCACCTTCAAGCTATTAGTTTTTAAACAGACCACCATGTCTATTTTTACATTTTTTAATTCGGCGTAAAATTGTTTTGCCAACCATCTCCTGGTTTTTAATTTTTACAAAATGTGAAAACTTTGATCGGCACAAGGTTTAACACATTAATTCGATGCAAGAATATTGCGATTACTTGAGATTGTATATTTCGCACAACCACCAAATATTAATTCTATTATACATGGTGTGCAAATTTAACTAATTTCAAAGAGCATTTTTAAATTTTTTCAAATGAAACGCTGTATACTGTGACATTTTTGAATTGTCATGTTAAGTTTTACGTTTCATTATCAATCGCTGAATATTAAAAAATATTTTTAATTATGTTTGCATTTTAGCACTATATTAGTAAAAGAAAAACTTCCAAGGGATTTTATTCATGCCAATAACGCACTAATGAACAACCCTGTATAAGGAAAAAAGGAGATGCTAGAATAGTTTTACAGCCATTCAGACGGAGTAGCAACAGGAATACTAAAAATAGCCAAAACACGACTATCCATAATCTAAGTTTACGCAGCAATATCTTCGGCTAGAGAGGAAGAGACAGAAAAGTTCTACAAAGATTTAGAAGGGCTAATAGATAGAGAACCAATAATGTCAAATTATATTGTAGTAATGGGAGGTTGTATCACCAAAAAAGAACAGAAAGAAAGAGGTGACGGGACCATAACAGGTCCTTATCAACATGGGTCTAGAAACGAACCAGGAAGGGCCCTAATTTATTTTGCTATAAAATATAAACTTCATATTATGAATAGCTTTTTTAAAAGACGCAGGAGATGGACATGACAATCGCCAAACGGAATGTATAAAACGTAATTGACTATATTCTTAGCAACAATAAAGAAATAAATATAAAATACAGAATGGTACGATTTCTGATAACCATAAAAATGGACAAAAAACTACAAACGTTTAAAAAAGCAAAGAAATAAATTCAGTTAAATACAGAGAAAATTTTCAAACAACTTCAAGAAGACGTACAAATAATAAAAGAAAAAAAGAGTACAAGAAATGTACAACCATGTAGAACTTACGCTGAGAAAGGCAAGAAAAAATGCACAAGGTCAGCAAGAAACTATCCATAAACAAAAATGGTCAATAAAGGAACAAGCAGAGCTGAAAAAGAGACCAGGAATATTAAATAGAAACGAATACTGCGAAATAAACAAATTAACTAAACGAGAAATAAGAGAGGACATTACAAAAGGGTAAAAGAAAAAATACAAACTTTAGTAGAAGAAACAGAGTCGACTAAACAAACGAAAAGAGAATAAACAACGGCTGAAACTGAATGACTTGTATAAAAATGGCAATACCAAGACAGAGGGAATAGAGGATGATGAAGTGATGAACAATGAATGGTCAGTAATACAAGAACTAAAATTAGCCCCATAAACAAATTAAAGAAGAACGGGGCATCAGGAAGTGATGGTATAACTAATAAACAGATTAAAAATGCAACACCAGAAATGCCCCAACTCATAAGAATATTGTCCAACGAAACCCTAAGAAGAGAAGTGTTAGTATCCCGATGGAAAAAATCAATAAACAATATTGCTATTTAAGACAGGAAAAGGGAACTCACACAGAATTACAGACCAATTAGCTTATCCCCATGTACATGTAAACTGTTCACGACCAAAATAAGATTAAAATTAAGTTAGATCATAACCATGAATTTACCGTTCGTTTCCAATTCATTCCGAGATAATTCTTCGTTGATTTTGGTTTGATGCCAGACATCGCATGTTGATTCTGTAAGGTTTGATAGCGAAGTCACACTGGTAACATCCGGTTTAACATCTCCATTCACATCGAATGCAGTATCCATGTTGATATACACACGTTCTGCTGTAGTAAGCAGTTCTTTATTATCTGCCTACTTAAAGCCTAAGAGTAGAGGTGAGTAAACAATTCAGAAGTACTAAAATGTAATTGTATAAATATGGGAATATACTTCACCTTTATAGTAGAAAAGAGTAATAGTAAAATATATTATTAGTGTTAGTAAAATACTTTTTTAATAACGCTTTGTTATTTAGCACAATTCGGAGGTCTGTCAAAATATTCTTTCCGTAAAGTAATTTTAGAAGTGTTTATGTCATTTGAACTACTTTCCATCCTTATACACGATGAATCAAAGAATAGTGTACCAACAATTGATGTGAAAGCGGTGTCAACTCGGTTAAAACAGTTCAAATATCAAATGAAGCGAAATTAACATTTTTTGCAGCTTGAATCTTATCTCAATTTACTTAATATGTAAGAATACGAATACAGTCGCCTTTCGTTGAAGTATATCGCTATACAGGATGACCATCAACATTTGGATGGTTAAAAGTTCTGCAGTCCATTCTTCCGGTAGGATCTCTTCTTTCCATATCTTGTTTAGTAAACATTGAAACATTTTAACAATTATTTCCGCTCTCGCCTTGACTAACTCCCCAATGATATTGTCGGTACTCGCAGCATTATTACTTTTCAGCTTTTATATGGCATTCTCTATTTCTGTTGTTGAAAGTATTTCATTATTCAGATTCAGCCCATCAAATTTGGCATCATCATCGTTGATAACTTTAACAGCGTCACCGTTTTCATCTTATTTTGTATACATTTCCTTAAAGTATTTCATCCAGCTATCGATTATCTGCTTCTCCGCTTTAAATATCTTACTATCCCTCTCTTTCACGTGCATTGCTGACATATCTGCTTTTCCTGCCATTTTCGTGGTGTATAATATAATGCTTCCATATCATTCAATCTTACAGTCTTTTCCCCTTTCTTCAGCAATTCGTCTTGTTGTTGTCTTCTGTCTTTCTTTGTACTCTCTTTTACTTGTTTGTCTTTAATCCAGTACAGTTGTTCTAGTTATTCTATTTATTTTTTTCTGCTGCCTTCTGCATACGTATCTTTTTTTATTTACAACCAACTGCATAATTTACAATCTACTCAATAGTATTTGAATTCTTGTGGATCTCCTGAGAGTTGTTAGATGTCGAGTGTGTTCTCATGTCTTGGTAGTTTTTTGTGACTTTTTGGCTAAATTACGTATTTCTTCTGTTATGTAATGGATACGTAGGTCCGCTTACAGAGTCTGATTAGTTATATACCAAGGGGCGTCGGCCATAATCCTCGACATTTAGAACTGGAAACTTTGTAGCATTTTTGTGTTCGATGGTTGCCAACAGTTGAACACCATACGTCCAAATAAAATAACGTCTAGTGAAAGCTTTATATACCAATTGATGTTTAGGTGTGATGGACTTCTGTGTATAAATTTATACCTATTAGATGTTATTGAACTTTTGCTAATAGCTTGCAGTAATTGCACATGAAGCCAACTCAGCTTTCCTGTAGTTGGTGTGTAAGCATATAGTTAAGTCATTGCACTATTAGGTTAAATAGCAAGTAAGGTAATTATATAAAAAATATGTATGTGTAAAAATTGAGAATTCGATTGCGAGCATTCCTATAAGGAACATCACTTATGAATAACCAATAAACACTTATGTTTACCGATGTGTGTTTAATTTGGTTACTACACACAGCCGATGAAACTTATGACAACAACAACAATGATGAATTTTAAAGCCTGCTGGTGATATTACTTTTATTTTCCATGGCCATTCCTTATGTAATTACTTTTTGAACTCACGGTATGTGATGGATTAATAATAATCCTCAATAATAGAATAGTTGTTGAGACAACAAATGCTCAAGTTTATTCATTGTTATGAATTTGAATTTAGTAACTTTTCGTTATGTACGGTTGGTAAACAAGAAACTCCCTCTCTCTGGTTATGGAGGTTGATAAAAGTGTAAGTCATGTTTTCTATGTAACATTAAAGTGTTAATAAACAAATATTCAATGTGTTTGAGTCTGTCTGTTTATTGTAAATCGATACATAACATTCATGAAAGCCATTTTGGCGTGGAAAAATCAAAGCACGAGCTAAGCAGCTGTTTTATTGGCCCGGCATAAGTAAATATGTAGGTGAGATTGTAAGAACATGTAGAGTGTGTGAGCAGTTCCGAAGAAAACATTGTAAGGAACCGCTGCAGACTTACGCTTTACCAGATTGTGTATGGGTAAGAGTAGGTGTTTATATCTTTTCATACGCTAACAGAAGTTATTTGGTAGTACCTATTTGATGCTTAGTCCAATTGGCTAAAATTAAGAATGTTAAAAGGCAAACCAGCAGATGCAGTAATGCTGAAATTACAATCAAGCGATTTGCAAAGGAATGGAACTTCACAATAGTAACTAGAAGCCCTAATGATCAACGTTGCCTATATCAAAGCGATTGGCCTACGAGGTTTGTGAAAGCACCAATAATCAATAGAAAACGTTTTAGCATAAATGGTTGATACACTATTCTTTGATTCATATTGTATTTTTTTTTATTAAATACCCCCCGAAGGCAAAAGACTACAACTATTCACAAAAGAATATCTAGTAGCTACACTATGTTTGTAATTGACGTTTGTGAGAACACAGCCCAATGGATGATTCTCGAGAATTCTGACACGGTTCACAAGGTGTTTACACGCAAGCACATAGATACACTTGAGAACCCACTTTAATTATTACACAAGATCTTGAGGTTTCTTTCTTTTTAAACGCCTTGTGTGGTTGGCGAAATCCAGCAACTGCAGAGCTTCGGGATTGACGTGCTGGTGGAGTCGATTTTCATGCTTCCTGGCAAACCGCCTTGCCTCTTCAGTGACAGTGGGAATGTTCAGGTCACGATGTATATCTTGGTTTCGCTCATATAAGCTAGCTTTAACTATTATGCGAAGAACTTTATTCTGGCATCGTTGGATGATCGCAATATTGTACTGTTTGGTACACCGCCACATTTGGATGCTATAAGTCCATATCGGCTTCAAAATCTGTTTATAAATCATAACCTTGTTGTAAAGGGTAAGCTGGGAATATCGACCTAATAACCAATACATCTCTCTGATTTTGATATTCAGTTGCTCTCTTTTTATTTTACAATGTTCCTTCCATGTTAAACGTGCATCTAGATTCATACCAAGGTATTTTGCCGTATTTTTATTTGGTATCACTGTATCGTTTATAGTTACAGGAAGATACTCATGCCTTTTATTAGTGAATACTATGTGTACAGATTTGTTTTGGTTCAGGTTTATTCGCCATTTCCTACAGCAGCTATGAATTTTATCGAGACTGCTTTGGAGTTGTTGCGTAGCTTGTGTTAGATTACCGCTAACAGACAATACGGCGGTGTCGTCAGCAAACGTCGCTGTTACTGTTTTTTCGTCAGTCGGTAGGTCACAGGTGAATATTAAATACAAAACGGGGCCCAGGACACTGCCCTGCGGCACTCCAGCTGTAATTGGATATAAGCTTGAAAAAGCACCACCTTGCTTAACTCTGAAGTAACGATCGGAAAGATATGACTTAAGTAATTCACACAGGGTTTTGGGTAGTAACATGTTTAGTTTGTTAATTAGCCCTATATGCCATACACGATCGAAGGCTTGTGAGACATCGAGAAAAACGGCTGCGCAGTACTTTTTGTCTTCTAGGGATTTTTCTATAACCTCTGTGGCCCGGTAAACTTGGTCAATAGTAGAATGATTATTGCGGAACCCGAACTGGTGGTTCGGAATTACATTCTCTATTAATGGATATATTCGTTTCAGAAGCAATTTTTCGAATAGCTTAGAGATCATCGGTAGTAAGCTTATTGGTCGGTACGAGGCTAGCTCCGTTGGCGGCTTAGGTACCTGGTTTAGGGATTAAAATTATTTGCGCTATTTTCCAGAGTTGCGGGACATATTTTAATCTTAATGCCGCGTTAAATATATAGGTTAGGACTACTATGGCCTTCGCAGGAAGTTCTTGGAGTAGACGAGCGGTTATGAGTTCAAAGCCTGGAGCCTTTTTTGGGTTCAAATTAGATTTAATTTCTTTAGTTACCTCCCTAATTGTTATCCGTCTAATGGGAGACTGGTCACTATTGTTGTTCTCCAATTCATCTATTTGCTCGTTCGAATCATTAGGCTGAAATACTGCTTCTAAATGGACAGCAAAGGCATCCGCCTTCTCCTTATCGCTGCGCATCCAGGCACCCAGTCCGTTTTTAATCGCTGGGATTTGCATAAGTGGGCGTTGGAACTTTTTCGTTGCTTTCCACAGCCTATACTCTTTTTCTTGAGAGTCAGACAGACTCTCAAGGTAATTCGATAAGGTTTCATTTTTTATTTTTTCAATTAGGCGTGTGAGTTGCTGAGTAAGTCGATTTAATTGAGTTTTATCTGCAGGTTGCCGGGTTTGCTGCCATTTCCTTCTTGCTTTGCGTTTTTCCGTCACCAGTTCTCTAACTTCCTTTGGATAGTTAACTCCAGTTGGTTTGCGATTAACTGCTCTTACTCTTACTGCTTCATCTAATTGCTCAGCATTTTTTAGACGGCTATTAGCTTTTATTTCACTTAATACCTTAAGGCGGAATAAGTCCCAGTCAGTGCTGCGACTGGTTAGTGCCGGTTGGTGTTCTTTTTTAATTAACGCTGTACTTAATGTCAGTATAACAGGAGAATGATCTGTTCCGAAGTCTTCATTCCCTTCAACTTCTAAGTACATAAAAGTAGGAGATGTTTTTAGTAACAAAGAAATCTATAAGGTCGGGTACTTTGTTAATGTCGGTCGGCCAGTATGTCGGTCTTCCTGAGGAGTACGGCTAACATTTAAGTTTGTCAGTAGCTTTCATTGACTGTCTTCCCCTGGAGTTGATTAATCGGGAGCCCCATCTAGTATGCTTCGCGTTGAGGTCGCCCCCAGTGACATATCGGTTACTTAGACTTTGTAGCAGTTCTTCAAAATCTGATTGGTCTGTTCTTTGGCTTGGTGGGCAGTATATGGCTGCGACAGTCAACTTGCTTATTTTGTCTTTAACCTTTATTGAAGTGACTTGCATGTTCTCCTTCTCTATTTTGCTCTCCTCATAATGTTGGATGTCGTTTTTTACAAGTACAGCGGATCCCCAATGGCCTTCGCCTTGAGGGTGTTGTGCATGATATAGTTGATAACCTTTTATTAGTAGATGGGACCGTTTAGTAAAGTGTGTTTCTGATATAAGCAGAACATCAATTTTCTGTTGATTTAAAAATATTTCTATTTCGTGTCGTCTTTGCGCCAGTCCGTTTGCGTTATATGTTGCAATTCGTAGAGTGGCCATTATCTCGAACTGTTGGTTTTTGTAATTGTTCCTTGTTGATTAATTTCTAAATATTGGAGTCGCTCAATCAATAACTCGTTAGTTTTGATAAGTTGTTCGTTGGTTTTTTCAGCTTTATCCAATCTAATGAGAATTTTTTCCAAAATGCTAGAGAATGATTGGTGATTTTTACTTTCGGCAGTCGTGGTAGCAGCTGCTACAACGTAATTATTGTTCTTTCTTGTCGAAACCTCGTTAGTAGTAGTTGATTGCACCTTATCTACTTCCCGAGGTTTCGGTGTTTTGGTACGGGGTTTAAGTTGACTATTTTTAGGTTTTCCTTTCATTTTTGCGAGTTCTAGTGGTATTTCGCATCCTTTATAATTTGCGGGGTGGGGTCCACCACATCCAGCACATTTCGGTGGTAGTTGTCTGTCTTTTTTACATTCTGTTGATAGGTGTCGACCCGCACAGCGTACGCATCTTGGTTCACGGTGGCATCCATTTTTGGTGTGGCCGTAGGCTTGGCATCTTCTGCATTGTGGGTTACCCGTTGGGTTACGCCACGCTTCGATTTTAATAGCTATATACATAATATGTTTAATTTGATAAATTCTCTTAATTTCTTCTTTGTTATCAAAGTCGACCATGAACAGCGGTAATGGAGTTTTTTCAATTACATTCGTATCTTTGTTTCTTTTACGCTTCAAAATGTTTACAGCATTAATTGCTAGATAGCCCCTCGATTGAAGTTCGTTAATGATTTCCTGGGGTGTTACACTTGGTGGCAGATTTTTGACTGCAATACGTATTGGTTTTTCATGTTTTAGCTTATACGTATTGCGTATTCCAGTTATAATTATAGTCTTGATTTAAGGCGTTTGTTACCTTTCTATAGCGATCGATGTCATCGAACGATACTTTTGCTTGGTCCCCTGACAGCTGCATGCAGGTGAAACCATCCTTGATTAGTACGGCAATTTGATTTGTCAATGCCTTGCAATCCGCAACTCCCGCGATGTACGAGTATATTGGTTTGGGTTTTACGTTTGCTTTTAGATCATTGAAATCCCTTTTAGATTCATCTTTAGATATGTTTTGTGTACTACTTGGTGGGGCGCTGATTTAAATCGGCGTCTTTTTTTTAGTGTGGTGTACTGTATAAGGATCGAAAGTAGTTCAAATGACTGTTTCACAATTACCTAACCTGAATGAATTTTTCGATAGATCTCAGAATTGTTCTAAATATCCAAGTGTTGTTTAAAAAGTAGTTGCCTAACAGTAATAACCTTTTTTTACTTTAATTCTTCTCTGCAATAAAAGTGAGTGATACCGCAATTAACATTAAACATTTACATATCTTAGAATTGTTTACCACTTAGGAATATAAGGTAGCAGATATTAAAGAACAATCGTTTACTATAGGAAAACCTGTGCATATCAACATGGATACCTTATCTGATACGCATGAAGATGTCAAACCTGATGTTACTTCGCTATCAAATTTTACTAATTCTACATCCGATATCTGGCATCAAACCAAAGCCAACGAAGAATTATCTCAGCATGTGTTGGAAACGAACGGTAAATTTGCATTATACACCTACAATCAAGCACCAGCACGTAAATAATAATAAAACAAGGTTTTCCTTCAAAAAACAGTTATAAGGTAGTTACGAAGCTGAAGTTACATACGTACTAAGATAGTACCTGACAGATGCACACTCTGAGACATAAGTATTTTTATATTTTCTAAAATTATCCTTTTTAAGCCTTTCTTGCGTATTTCAAGGCCAGTGGAGCGAAAATTAAGCAATTATAATATGGTTAGGTACATCCACCATCAATGACGGCTTCCATACGCCTCCAGATGACAAAATAAATACTAGCAAAAAGCACAAAAACATATGTTTTCAAGCTATGCGGTTTCTCCTCTCTAGCCATCCACCCTCTAGAGAATACCTTCCTTAATAACTTTACCAAGCCGTTTCTTCAAAAAGTCTCGAAAGTCTATCTCTAGTATATTTCTAACAACGCGCTAATCGTACATTTCGAAAATAAACAGCAGATACCGTCTGCTTAGCTGCAGGGGTGGCTTTTGCCAAAAGGAGTTAAATAACCAGATCTCCCAGTTGTTCCCAGTGATCTCACTAGACCTCTGCTCAAGAGCCCTGTGGTATGTAAGTCAATGTGCAGAGTAACTTTACAACAATGTAATTTTATTTGATCAAACATGTAAAAAAAATAAATTATAATGTTACTGGCACCCCACATAAAGTAAGGGACGGATTGCCAGTGCTTGTTAACTGCACTTCAAAGATTAAAGTGAAGTATTAGTAATTGAATAGTTAAGATATGAAACTGTAAGGAAGGAGATCTACAAAAAAAACATGAAAATTTAGAACATGAATAGACTTAGGTAAAGACTAAACTATAGATACAAGTATTAAAGTAGAAGAAGTGAGATGTGTGAGTAACTACTGTGGCAATGGGATAAGTATATGTGTGTGTGTTCAAGGAAGTAGATTTTGATAACCATTTAATATGTAAACCTGATACGACGCTACCTATGTTTATTTGTGTACAGCGATTCCCGATGTAAAGAAATAAATGGAAACTTAAAAGGCTTACACCTGGCAATAGTAATCAGGATATTTAAAGACCCTTTTATTATTTCTACAATTCGCCTAAAGCCAGTGTATATATTTCCATATACTTCTAGTTTTCACGGAGCATACAGTGTAATATAAATGATTCATATTATATGCTACTTAATTGAATATCGTGATCTAGACACTTGTTTATGTGAATCCATCCGTAGTAGCTAGGACATTCCACCCACTCGTACGTTACTTCTCCATCATTGGCTCCCATACTGCATGAAAACCATTTATTTACAACATATTACGATTGCTCCGAAACCGCAATTTGCAGATATATTCTAAATTCGTTAGGGTTAAATGGTTTCAGTGAATAATCGCAGTAATACATGCACAATCATACACCAGAAATTTCGAAATTTCCTGCATTAACGAGGACAATTCAGTGGCTTTGAATTGGTAAATAGGGAATAATTAAGTTTGTGGCTTCAATCAAACGCACATGTTTCTTAATTTAATTTGTTTTTCTTCTTCTGATTATAGGCCAATGGCCTGTTAATTACCTACAATGGAGTAGGTAATTTGTTTTTGCTTTTAGTGATATTTATTTTGTGACCTGGAGGCGTATGGAAGCCATCGACGGTTACGGTCGCACTTAACCACTTAATAATTGCATAATCTTGACTCCACTGACCTTAAAACACGTCAGAAAGGTTTAAAAGTGATAATTTAGAAAATTTTAAAATACATCTGTCAGATACGTACCCAAATACGTATGTAACTTCAGCTCGGTAGAAAAGTTTCGATATTTTTACAACGTGTGCCAATGCAATTGGTCACAACCATGGTAATTTGAAAACAACCATTAAAATTGAACGAATATAAGTAGTTTAATGATGTGAGGTAGAACTTAAATATTTCTTAATTGATATTTATTTAAAACCGAAAAAATTTAGTCGTCTATTTAAAATGACATTGTGCTAGTTTAGTTACATATCTAATATTTAGTAACTCACAACATGTACATGTATGTTACAGTAAAACGGGAAGAGATTCACACATCGGAATTGCCTTCAGAAGCGTCCGATTTAAATCGTGATTTTAAAGACGATAATGATTGGTCGATTAAACTGGAATCATTACATGAAGAATTAGATATAAAAACTGAAACCTGTTGTAACAATGAAGATCAAGTAATAATAGAGCCTCCATTGAAGTGCATTGTACAGCATAGTATTAAAACTCATACTGGGGAAAAGTTATATAAATGCAATGTATATGACTATAGAAGCGCATGGAAGCCATACTTGAGAAGTCATATGAGCACTAATGCGGGAGAGAAACCCTTCAAGTGCAATATATGTAACTTTGAAAGTGCACACAAGAGTAGTTTGCAAAGTCATATGAACACTCATACAGGAGAGAAACCCTTCAAGTGCAGTATATGTAACTATGCAAGTGCACACAAGAGTAGTTTGGGAAGTCATATGAGCACTCATACAGGAGAGAAACCCTTCAAGTGCAATACATGTAACTATGAAAGTGCACACAAGATTAACTTGCAAACGCATATGAGCACTCACACAGGAGAGAAACCGTTCAAATGTAATATATGTCACTATGAAAGTGCACACAAGAGTAGTTTGCGAAGTCATATGAACACTCATACAGGAGAGAAACCCTTCAAGTGCCATATATGTGACTTTGAAAGTGCACACAAGCGTAGTTTGCGAAGTCATATGAACACTCATGCAGGAGAGAAACCCTACAAGTGCAGTATATGTGACTATGCAAGTGCACACAAGAGTAGTTTGGGAAGTCATATGAGCTCTCATACAGGAGAGAAACCGTTCAAGTGCATTATATGTGACTTTGAAAGTGCACACAAAAGTAATTTGGGAAGTCATATGAGCACTCATACAGGAGAGAAACCGTTCAAGTGTAATATATGTGACTTTGAAAGTGCACACAAGAGTACCTTGCAAACGCATATGAGCACTCACACAGGTGAAAAACCCTTCAAGTGTAATATGTGTAACTATGAAAGTGCACAGAAGACTCACTTGCGAACCCATATGCGCACTCACACAGGAGAGAAACCGTTCAAATGTAATATATGTCACTATGAAAGTGCACACAAAAGTAGTTTGCAAAGTCATATGAACACTCATACAGGAGAGAAACCCTTTAAGTGCAACATATGTGACTTTGAAAGTGCACACAACGGTAGTTTGCGAAGTCATATGAGGACTCATACAGGAGAGAAACCCTTCAAGTGTAATATATGTAACTATGAAGGTGCACAGAAGAGTTACTTGCAAACGCATATGAGCACTCACTCAGGCGATAAACCCTTGAAGTGTAATATATGTGACTTTGAAAGTGCACATAAGAGTAGTATGCGAAGTCATATGACCACTCATACAGGAGAGAAACCCTTAAAATGTAGTATATGTAACTATGAATGTGCACAGAAGAGTCACTTGCAAACGCATATGAGCACTCACACAGGGGAAAAACCCTTCAAGTGTAATATATGTAACTATAAAGGTGCACAGAAAAGTCACTTGCAAAGCCATATGCGCACTCACACAGGAGAGAAACCGTTCAAATGTAATATATGTCACTATGAAAGTGCACACAAGAGTAGTTTGCGAAGTCATATGACCACTCATACAGGAGAAAAACCCTTAAAAGTGTAATATATGTGACTTTGAAAGTGCATTGAAGGGTAACTTGCAAAGACATATGAGTACTCATACAGGAGAGAAAGAAACTGCTTGAATGTAAAACTTATTTGTCTAAATCTTACACCGTAGTTTGAAGACTCAGGTCAAGTAAGAAAAATGTATTTTAATAAAATTATAAGCAAATTATATTTGAACTAGGCGATTTGGTCTTGCTGAAAAGCAATCCGGTGGCTACTACTGAATAACGAATTTCCCCTAAACACTGTTCGCTTTATGAGGACTGTACAAAATGAGTTTACATGCAAAAGCAGATGTGTACACCGCAGCCGACCTTGCCTGTAACCAGGTGAAAGGTATTTACAATTTAAATATGTTAAGCAAATATGACCACCATTGTAGGGACCGCTGTAGTCATTGTGAAAGTGGGGAAAATTAGAACAATATTCTGGACAACCCAGCCTCGGTAGGAGCAGCCCTAATACAGCCATTCTTTTGTGACCAAACTACCAAACAACTTAGGAGAAAACACTTCCTGCAAAATTCCCGGTTAAGTAAAACCAATTGACTGCAGTTTGTATTTTCTTTAATAAATGTATTGAACTTTTCTGGTGTTTTATTTAGCAATTCAGCTCATCTACTTTAGGTTCGAATCTGCGATGGTCAACGGATCACAAAAATAAACAAGTCTTTAAGTAACGTTACATAATCAAACTTCAGAAAGCAGCAGAGCCATTATATCAGTACCAAAGTGTCATCTTCCATCAACCCAGGTAAAATGTTAGTCGCAATGCAAGTGACGTGGTCCAGTTAAATTTTCATAGCAGAAGTGTGGTATAAAAATATGGCTACCCACATCAGACATTTACTAGAAAAACTTTGAAAACGAGAACTACATATCCAAAGCGGATTCTCTTGGTGGTGGAAATTACGTGTATTCGCTTTACCAATTGTTACGGCCAATCGAGCTTTTCCGACGACCCGTAACCAGATAGATGGAAAACGGCCTGCAGCTTAGCTCAGAGGAGTAGGGGGTGTTTGTGAAAATCGCTTATGGGAGAAAATCTTTAGTTGTGTACAGGGTAAGTCAAAATTTGTGGGCGCCAACTCCCAAATCCAGCTGATTGTAGGTCCTCGTGGAAGGCCGAGAAGCGAACAGCCTACGGGAATGGAACTCATCTTTATTGTGCCTCCTCCTATATATTTAAGTTTGCAAAAAAATTCATGCACACAAATACAAAATGCAATAATAAAAGATATAATATTTCAAAACGCATATAATCAAATTAGTGGAAACGACAGTACAGCGAAAATGACAGGCAAAAGTGATTTTATAATTCTAGATTACAACTGAGTACTTTGAAAGTTCGGGAAAGGGGGAAGTCGCCGCCCATGGCCAACGGTATTTAAAATCTTTCAATAACTCTGCGTGGTCAGTGGCGTAGAGTTTACAGAAATCACACAATATTTATAGAGACTAATTTTACAGCAGCTCAGAAAAGAAAATGACGATCGGCGGCTGAAGGCCGCTTCTTATTTATCACAAAAAGAGGTTCAAACACTTAAATTTTGCAAGCTGGGGCGAAAAGATAGGTTCTTAATTTCGTAACACAAAAAACTAGCTTATTACCTTGATGGAGTAGCGAGTCAGGCACAATTTCGAAGAGTTGACGGGATGATGATGACAATCCACAGATACACCCCTGGAGACTTGATTGAATGAAGTCAACAGCCAGGGCCCGGAACTTTGATGCGCTCTTCGCACCGACGGTAACCGCAAAGGGACGGGAGCTGGTCTCGAACATTAATCCGCCGAAAAGGCGATCGGTCAATTAACAAACAATTGCCTTTACCGGGGTTGCATCCAATGTTTTCTTTAAATCCGACAGTAGCCGATAGTCTGTTTATACTCCTTGGTAAAACAGCGAACGAAACACGCATAACGGATACCCTTCGAAAAAAAACCAAAAGCCGTCCCTGCAGCAGGACTTATTTACGGCTCCTCGTAGATGTAATTTCGGGAAGACCTGACCCAACGGAGATGGGATGCTGACTTTCGCAACGGGAATCAACACTTCTCCCAAAACAAATTGCACCATATTTCGAAACGTTATGAAAAGTTCTAGAATAGGGGATACGTGAGTTCTCGGAAGTGCTTAAGATCACGCGCGAGAAAAAACAGCATTCGGCAATTTTGAGCCTACAGAAAGGGAACTGTCAACATAACTCAAACTTAGAAAGAGGCAACGTCACCAAAACTGTGTTCAAAATAAAACTGCAATTAAAATAACGTTATAATTCCTGTGGAGCGGTAATCAAATTACGGAATTAATTCATATAAAGCGGCAAATTTTAACAGAACATAACACAATGTTTGAGAATTTTGCCTCATTCCTAAGCCATACATAATTTAAAAAGGATCCAAAAGAAGTTTAAAGAAATTCCAAAATTTAATTTTCTCTGCGGATCATTTCGATGCTGTTCATGCACCACAGTATCAACCAGAAATCTATGCCAATATGCTGCATTCGTGGTGCCTCGGAGAGTGCCTAAACACACTTTACTTTTACAATGTCAATATGATAGGGATGATATACATTTGTTTTCAAAATTCTAGTAATACCAACATACCTATGTGTTGAGATTTCTTTGACTTATGTGAATAAAATTCTTGCTATAGGATCAAATGGAACGCCCGATAACGTAAACAACCTGTACGGCTCGATAACGTAAACACCTGTTTTTTAAAATTGTTTTTATGATGTACATACGTGACTCTCAGCAAATTATTTGTAGGAGCAGCGCTGATTTCATTTTAGTCGTTGTTAAACTTAAGTCAAGCATATTTCATGCATTTATGCATTACAACTATGGCATCCACACCCAATAAAAGAAAGTGTTTAAGATTGAGTGACAAAGTGAAAATCATAGACGAGGTTGCACTAGGCGCGGGAGTGACACAATTAGCAAAAAAAATATTTATTTAATAATTTTCTTATTAATAAAATCGCGCTCGCTAATGTAAACATTTCGATAATGTGAACACACTCGGGTCTAAATTAGTTCACGTTATTGAGCGTCTGCTGTATATATATTGCTGTGTTACACTCGATAAAATGGACTTAATTCTAATTAAATATAAAGTTTTAAAGCTGTAGGAAGCTTTCCTGTATGAAAATGAGTTGTTCACACACACTATTTTTAAATGAGTTCGTACGTTATCTTTTCCGATCATTCGTCGGGTCGTAGTAAGATATTAGTAAAAACATAAAGGTTTTGACAGCTGGATGTAATAATGTTAATTTGTAAATGTAATACTTTTCTTTAGAGAAAAATGTTTGAAATAATGTTCTTATGTATGTAAGGAAGGTTTGAGTTAATTCTTATTAACTTTGAATATTGTTACATATAAAGGTCGTAACTGATAAGGGGCTCTTTGTCCTTATCGCCGCGATCGCCAGAGAAACAACTACCCTTATATAAAATGATTTAATTTATTAATTTACTACACGCTACAAAACAATTATAACTGATTCTAAGATATTACGTTAAAACTACTTACAAAAACATAATCAGGTGTAAGATCGTTGCTGAGGTGGAATATTTTCTTTACTTAATCGCTTACTGGCAACTGTCAACTATGCACTGACTGTCAGTACTACCAGTACTCTACTATTGTACTTCTGTACTACGACTACCCTCTCAACTCTGAAGTGCCTTTTTATAAATTCCTTCTTGCACCCATAAGCTCTGACCTGGTTATCACTTAATTTCCCTGATCAAGCGTATTACTTATTTCACATTGCCTAATTAAATATTCCAATGTTCTTTAATTTTGCTGAGTAAAATAACCTCATTGCTTGCAACATAAATGTGTATGCAAATTCAATTATGAAGCAATAATAATTTAATTTAGAATTTTGGAAATTGGGTTCGTAACAATATGTTTATAAGAATTTATTTAATTTAATTGTGAACTTTCTTATGATTTATTGGAAATAGGTCGTATGAGATATCAATTTGTGAGAAAATTTTCAAGGAACATCTTTGTATTTTCCTTTTTTATGTAACTTTAATTATAAGGAAGTTATTGTAGTTTATAGAAATTTGTAATTATTTTAATTGGTTTAGAGCTGCGATTTCATTGGCGGAACCCCTCCGGGTTGACATAAAAAATTGAAAGTTTTGTTCCGTATCCTAGTAACGGAAAAAATTTTGCGAAAATCTTTTGTTGAAAAACAAGTTAGCCGCTTTTTATCCGTTGAAGTGGGAGAACGTCTTCCTGTAGCCCCCAATCATTATAAATTATGTCCAAGTTTGTTTGTTTAAATAAGTGAATAACTGTTTTTCAACGTTTATCTTCGATCTAAAGTGTTTATTTCTCTCTGCGTATGTGAGATTTTAAAAATTATCAAGAAAATTGAAGTTTTGAAGCAGAATTGAAAGTTAGCGTGGGTTGATTGTGTTTTGCCTTAAGAAGCTTCATATGAGAGAGTGCTGTTTTCATTTGACAAGTTCAAACTTTAAACGTCAAACAATTAAATGTCATTATTCTGCTAGAAATAATGCAATTAAATAATTTTAATTAAAACCAGTAAAGAAAAAACAAGGAAGTTCATTGAAATAAAAAGTGCTATAAAATAAAAGGAAGTTCGTCGAAATTAAAAGTTCCATAATAAATAATGTTAATGTATTCATAAGCAATACCTAACTGAAAATCAATGTTGAGGTTAGATGCGTGGATTTCGCTTTTACCTATTCCAAACACAATTACTAGTGTTTTAAATTTGAGTAAAGTGCTTACCTGGATGCATCTGATTGCTGTTTTCTGGATTTGAACATCACCAACTGCAGTTATCAACGTTATTTCTGCGAGCACAACGCGGACTTCACGGACTGCGCGCGACACGAAATGAAGATTGCTGCGTAGCCTGCCACATTTGAATTTTTTTTTAAAGAAAGCAGCTACGAGGATGTAGTTACAATAAAAATTAAAAGAACAAATAAATAAAAACTTGTAGTTGTTTATTGTATTTAATTTGTTGTGGCAAATTTAATTTATGCTTTATAAAAATAAAAATTTAATTGTATGCTTTTGTTAAGGGAAAACACAGATAATTGTGATTTGACTTTGATAATTGAAATGGTAATTTGAATTTCTCTATGTTTTCTTTTGTTGTGTGTGTTTGTTGCTAGTTAGAAAAGTTAAATAGGATGACCAATTGTGAGAATATTTTACTTGTGTTGGTTAAACAATTTATTAATTTGTTTAAATGTTTAATATCCACATGGGAAAGAATATCTTGTTTAAGAGTTTAATTTGTTTATGGCGCCCAACATAGTAAGTTTAACCAGGCACAATTTCATTTGCTGTATTACAATTTCATATGATGTATTTAATTTATTTAAAACCACAACATATTATAATTGGCGGGAAGTCGCTTCGATGGCATTGCGCCGGTGTTCTCACTTCTCAGGAGGCTACCTGCGGCGGTTGTACTCTGTAGATTTTAATAAACAAACAAAATGGTTGCCATCTGGCAGTTAATTTTAAATGCGGTAAACAAAATTTACCCATGAAACCACTAATTGGAGTCGTTTCGGTATTCACAAAGTTATAAGATTAAATTGTCACCTGATATTCATACGGGTTAGTTTTAATTTGCATGTGAAGTTATTTAGGGTTTTCTTGCCTTCGTTGGCTCTATGAACGGAAGTGATTAGCGGTTCGCTGCGATCCAGATGCGCCGGGAAAGCATGCTTGGCTTCGTAATCTTGACGATAAATGAATTTAAGTGTTTCGTATCTGTTAAATGAAATATTACCGTACGGGGAATACTTGGAATTATATTAACCCCTAATTTTAAAAATACGTACAATCTGGCCTGACCGACTACAACGTTTTTTTATATTAGTTCTGGAACCCCAATTACGGATAATCAAAGGTTAACCTAACCCGACCAGCTTATAAAACCTTCAACATTATTTGACTGGTACCAGTACCAGGGAGGTACCTACCAGGATTTTGCAGATCTTATTACCTTATCCGAATATTATTACTTTTATTTATCACATTACAAAATCAAATACATTTTGATTTATTGTAACATTTACCTATAATAAAATCAGTTATAACTATTACAATCTGGCCACATGTTATTATGAACTTCTGGCTCTGCGCTAAAACCGGCACCCGTCCCCACGAGGACCGAAAGTTACAATTTGAAGGATTCTTCTCCTATGTGAGTGCTCATATGCCTTTGCAAATTGTTCTTCTGTGCACTTGCATAGTCACATATATTGCATTTATATGGTTTTTCTCCTGTATGAGTTCTCATATGTAGTTGCAAATTAGTCTTTCTTGCACTTTCATAGTCACATGTATTGCATTTGAATGGTTTTTCACCTGTATGAGTGCGCATATGTCTTCGGATGTGATTCTTCTGTGTACTTTCATAGTCACACATATTGCATTTGAATGGTTTTTCTCCTGTATGAGTGCGCATATGTCTTCGGATGTGATTCTTCTGTGCACTTTCATAGTCACATATATTGCATTTGAATGGTTTTTCTCCTGTATGAGTTCTCATATGTTGCTGCAAATTAGTCTTATGCACACTTTCAAAGTTACATATATTGCATTGGAACGGTTTTTCTCCTGTGTGAGTGCTCATATGACTTTGCAAACTCTTCTTGTGTGCACTTTCATAGTCACATATATTGCATTTGAATGGTTTTTCTCCTGTATGAGTTCTCATATGTTGTTGCAAATTAGTCTTTTGCGCACTTTCAAAGTTACATATATTGCATTTGAACGGTTTTTCTCCCGTATGAGTGCTCATATGTCTTTGCAAATTCTTCTTCTGTGCACTTTCATAGTCACATATATTGCATTTGAATGGTTTCTCGTCTGTATGTGTTCTCATATGTCGTTGCAAGGTAAACTTAGATGCTCTTCCATAGTCGCATACATTATATTTATATGACTTCTCTCCAGTATGAGTTTTAACACTTCGTTGCACGATGCACGGTAATGGAGGGTCTATTATTACATGATCTTCATTGTTACTACAGATTTCAGTTTTTATATCTAATTCTTCATGTATTGATTCCAGTTTAATCGACCAATCCTTATTATATTTAACATCATGTTTTAAATCGGAAGCTTCTGAAGGCAATTCTGATATCTGCATCTCTTCTTGTTTTACTGTAACATATGTGCATATTTATATGTGGGTTACTAAATATTACGTAAGTATTTGAACTAGTACAAAATCATTTTAAAAAGACGACCAAATTAACCCAATTTTAAATAAAAATTAAGAAATAATTAACATTTACCATACATTATTATATTACTAATATTTGGTCAATTTTAACTGAAGTTTTCACATTGTTACAGTTGTTGCAAATTACACGGGCAAGCATTGTAAAAATATCAAAACTTTCTTATAATTGTTTTTTGAAGGAAACCCCTCTTTTAGTAGTATTTACTCCTACTTGCTTGTGCTATCTCACTTAGAATTGATTTTAGGTGTCTAATGCAAATCCAGGAAAAAAAATCAGCAGAAAAAAAATCCAAAGGAAAAAAAATCCAGGGAAATAAAATCCAAACTATAATTACAGTATGTAATTATAATGGGTCGATATAAAATCCGTTGTACACAGTGTAGGTATATAAACTGTTCTTAACTGAATTCCTAATTTATTATTATTACCTGTAGGAAACTGTTTTTAATTTTATCAAATTTTTGTAATATGTTCTATATAATTAATATGCACTTAAAATATACTTACATAAAATATGCATTATCCAAAATTTTACTTCGCAACAAATAAAATGAAAAAAAAAGTAATATCTTATAGATCAGTGATAGGCAAACTTTTTTAGGAGTGGGCCAAAAAACAAAAGAAAAAATTTTGGCGGGCCAGTATAATTTATTATAAAACGCAATAAAGACTCAAACAAAATAGCATATTTTGAAAATTCTTTAATAATAATGCGATGAATGAAGCTGTGACTGCATTTCTGGAAGTTTCTCATAATCTGGTTCAAACTGGGTTGTACTGATTCTGAGAAGTGAAGTTAAATGCTTATCTGTCAGTCTGTTTCTAATACAAATCTTTCGAAGTTTCATTGTAGAAAAAATATACTCACATATATAGGATGAAGCAAACAGAACTAACTTTCTGGGCGTGAGGTATCAGATTTGGATAACTTGATTTCGACAAAGACTTATAAAACTCTAATTTTGAAACATTGAGAAACAACTGTTTGAGGTGATTGTTAGATTGCAATTCACTTAACTCAAGCTGTAAGCCCGGCCTCGCCACTTCACAGTCCACCTGTTACCTGAGTAACTAACTGCTTCTTGATAACATCATTGGTCATAATGGTTCATTATAATCGTAATTCCGCAATTCTAAGAAGTACTCGGTATTTATGCTATTTCACTAATGGGATTTTAGTAAACAAATCGCAAAATAAGAATAAAATGGGGATGAGGGATGAACTCTGTTTGGTTTTGATCTTGCCTTAGTAGTGTTCGGATTGATTGTTTTGTTGTTGCTGGTGGTCTTCATCTGTTCTGTGCATTATGGAAATTATCACGTCAAATAAAGGCGAAGAGAAAATATGTCTTAATGGTTACATGTATGTGCTACATGTTAAATGCAAGACTTTTATACGCTGGTGGTGCGTAAAATACAAGTCATTGAAATGTGGAGCGATCCTGAAGACAACCCTGGACAAAGCGGAGCCTGTTGTCGCAAGATCCCATCATCATCCTGCAGATGCAGAAGGTATCAAGGTGGTGAAATGCCTAAAACGTATGAAAACCAGTGGGTCCAACCCCGCTGAAATTTTTGCTGGGGGTGTTTCAACGGTCGACAATGAAACTAAAGCACGTATGCCTGTAGAGGATTCGGCAAAACGCACATTGCGAGACCAGAGATCGAAGATTAATCCAAAAGATCCAGACATGCTGAATGAACTCTTCATTGAAGGTATTTTTTGGGAATATACACGTTTAGACAGATAGTATTATTTCGATATATTTAAATGTTCAACTTGTTTAGCATAAACCTTTTTTACTTTCCCATACCTTATAGGTATAGGGTAAGTATTGAATTCATGAAAATTTTCGAAATCCAGATTTTAACGGAAACATCCGTTTTGGGTCTCTAGGAACCCAAAAAAGTGGTTTTTAAAAAATGTCTGTCTGTGGGTGGGTATGTACGTACGTACGTATGTATGTGACGCTCCTACAGCCGAAAGTATTGCTCCGATTTTGATGCGCTTTGGAATGCGGGGGTGTATCGAAAATTCATCGAAAAAATAAGCTTTTCAAAAAAATCCGAAACCGGAAGCGGAAGTTACGCATGTTTTTTTGGTATCACTTTTTTCGTGATTACAATTTTGAAACTTTTATCGCGGATAACGATAGAGGGTCATAAGACAAATCTGTTAGTTTTTTGCCGAACTCGCTAGCTTTAAAATGAAGGGCGCTATGATTTTTTGAAAATTTTGAGTTTAACGCCCAATTACTCGAAAACGGATGAATCGATTCAAATGATTTTTATTTTCTGAATAGTATATGAAGGGTAAAATGAGGTGATATAAAAGTTTTTTGAAAAATTATAAGGGGCCTAAATTACGAATTTTCAAAATTTTGGAAATTTTCAAAAAATTATTTCTCAAAAACTGCTCCAAGGAATTTTTTTAAACTTCATATGTCGATAGACCTCGCAAGGGGCTATCGATATATTTTTTGAAGAACTCCGTAATTTTCCTGTGGCGCCCTCTACGAAGCTTGGAAGTTTGAAACTTCAAACTCCTTTAATTAATAAACGAAAAAAGATAGGAAGCTGGGGTTTTCACTGAATCGCTCAGTAGGTAATGGAGCATATGAATATGCAAAGAAATATTACACTCGTGGATATATGTAAGCGCACCGGCCCCCTCCACCCTCTTTTTTAGAAAAAAATTTTTTTTATTCCAACGGTTGTTATTTGTTTGCGCCAAAGAATCTTTTTCCGCGTAAATAAAAAAATCGATTTTTTATGCCCTACAAAATATAATTTTCAGGGACTTAGAAAATTTTACCTCGGCAGCAATAGCGATCGGTACTAGTTAGACCGCGCGACGGCCTAGCGGTACGGACAGCCCCGCGCACTTTGGTTCAGAACCATTGCCATACTTTCGCGCTACATTCATTTCTTTAACCGGTACTACAACAACAAGTTATAAATTATTTATCAAAATTTTGTATTTAATACTTAATTTGATATTTAAAAAATAAAAGTAGCATCTGTAAACATAATCCTTCTTTTGCGTACTTGTTTCGAATGCGCTTTTCAACTTGGGGAGCAGGAAATTAAACAATTCCACAAATGCATGTATTTTTCCTATGGAAAGTATTCAAAGTCAGCGCCCTGTATATGCTAAGCTTTAAATATGTCGACATGTGAGGTATTGTTCGCCGTAAAAAGAAAACTAAACCTCGTTGAATTTTTATATATAAACTTAAATAGCGAGTTCTGTTTGAAATATCCGTTTTGGGTCTCTAGGAATCCAAAAAAGTGGTTTTTAAAAAATGTCTGTCTGTTATAAAATCACAGCAAACTCAATTTGCAGTCACAATATCACGTATATAGTAGAGAATGAAGTATGCCTGTTTGCATATTAAAAGGAAATTAAGGGGCACCGCAGATATTTGACGGGACTTCTTACAAGCCTTGTAAGTCTATTCGTTACGAGGCAAGGTTTTAGGATAGCGCTTGAACAACCGTTTTGAGGAAAATAACTCTACTGTTGAATAAAGATGATATGAACAGTTTCCAGTATGGGAAAGTCCAGGGAGGCAGTCGCGTCCACTTATTAATATTTTATTTTTGCTTTAGGAGACTGGTCTACAACTGGGGACCCCCATTATTACAATCGCTTTCTTCTTCACGACAATGGACAAGATTCAGTGGAACGTATTATCATGTTTGCTACTGACGAAAATCTTAGGCAGCTTTCTGAAGCAACTTGCTGGAACATGGATGGAAACTTTTCATTGACCCCAAAACAGTTTCAACAATTGTATGTAATCAGGGTTGCTGTACACGATATATATGCCACGGTGGTTTATGCTATATTACAATGCAAAACGCAAGTAACTTACGAAAGCATGCTACATGCTATAATCCAGGAATATGCGGCGAGGGAACTATATCCTGATCCCCTTACAGTAAACATGGATTTTGAAAAAGCCATGATAAATGCTGCTAAAGGGGTGCTTGGTGATCATCTTGTAATTCGTGGTTGCTTCTATCATCTAACCCAGAGCACCCATCGGAAGATTCAAGGATTAAGTTTACAAACCACATACCGAGAAGATGAAGCTTTTAATTTATTTTGTGGTATGCTGGATGGGCTTGCTTTCCTCCCTGTCGAAGACGTCTTGTAGGGAATGGATTACTTACGAACCATAATGCCACAAGATGCAACCGATTTGGTCGACTACTTCGACACTACGTATGTACATGACAGCTATCGGCGAATAGGTAATCCAAATGCGGGAAGCCCTTTGCGATTTCGCAATATTCCACCTATGTTCCCACCAGAAACGTGGAATGTAAATGCAACAACGATCGCTGGAGAAGAACGCACAAATAATCGCGTTGAAGGGTGGAATCGCAGATTCTCCAGTCTTGTCGGCCATAAAGATCCCGTAGCTTGGACGTTAATTAAAAAAATGCGATTAGAAGAATCAGCTGATGAAACCAAGCTACTCAATATCGTGTTGGAGCTTTACCAAAGAAAAAGAAACTGGCTGTATATGTAAACATCCAGATTCGATTGAAGACATTACGCGAAGAATATGCAAATAACACTCGTAACTTAGAAAATTTTATTAGAGCTGTTGGGTATACTATCAGGTTTAGGTAAGAATAAATTGTAAATTTTATTAATTAAGCAATGTTTTACTTATTTTCTGGTGTTTGTTTGTTTGTTTGTTTTATTTAACGTCGGCCTATTTCTGCTACTATGGCTAACCATCGACGCCAGGGAGCGATCCTACCACACCTGGAAATTTAGCCTGTTTGAGGGTTCTTTTGACGTGCCCAACAACACTTGGACACGGGGCCTACGATTTTACTTGCTATCCGAGAACAAGGGCCGTTTTAGCGTTTTTTATCGCTCAGCAAAAAACCACCGACCTCGGCGTCCGGATTCGAACCCAGGACAGCTGCGTGAAAGGCATACGGCCAACTTATCCGAGCTACCGGCGCCGGTCATTTTCTGGTGTAGATAATTATATAAAATGTTTTCTTTTTGAAATAAACTTTTTTATCTATCAATATTGTTGTCTAGTTTTCGTTTTTCTATTTAAATAATTTTTTTGCTAATAATGTGTTTTGTTTGCCTGTTTTCTTAACCAATACACATATATTTATTTTATTAATAAAATACGGGGTTGCATGAACGCTCTGTCAATTTTAATAAGGGATTTTTTAAATAAAAAGTTGATTTTTTTCCTTGGATTTTTTTTCGTTTACATATGCAAATTTGTTGTACTGACTGACGAAGCAAACAATCATGTTGTACCAAGATTTAACCAATTTTATAATTAAATGAACGTGCAGACTCAAAAATATCAATTTAGAGAAGATATACGAGTAAAGCAAAAACACAAACAACAGCGGTATAGTAAAATTAATAGAAAATGTTCAACCAAATCAAACAAGAACAAACAAAAATTAGTCGAGCAGGTTGAATAATTTCGAAACAGAACAACAGAAAAGAAACAGAGTACTGTACGGTCTTGAAATGGAAACAGCAAACTACTTTGAACTGGACAAAATGGTCATAAAGCCAGTAGGTAAATGAGAAATTGAAAGTAAAATATGAAGCACGGGACCTGGAAGCGATCCGCTCACTAATAGTAAGCATGATAAATATGAGACTTAAATATCAAATGTATGAAAACAAAAACTACTCAAGGGATCAAAAATAATAATAGATGATTACCCGAAGAATATCTTACATGTGAGAAAATATTTACTTCCATTCATGTACTACCTCCGAGAACCAGGAAAGCACGCAATAATCAAATACATCTCATTGATCGTCGAAAGCAAAAAATGGAAGAAAATGATATACAACAAGCAATAGGAATACTAGAACAAACTAAAGACTAACTTTGCGCATCAATCTGTAATTACATCGTCTTATCGCTAATGAGGTACCTCAAGCATTTATTAGTGTAAGCGCCAAAAGTACAAGCATCAATCTGTAATTACTTCTTAAGGTACCTAATTCATTGTCGTTGATCACTGTTTAATTATTAACTGGGGTATAAATTCCTTGTCCCTTCAGGAAGAATTTTCATTTGCTATTGTTACTTTGACAAAATGCCTTTAGTATTTAAAAACAGTGAAAAGGGCAAGAAAAAGTTGTATGCGGACGGCCATTTATATTACCAGGATACAAAAATGATACGACAATTTACTGGAGATGTGAATACTACAAAAAGATAAAATGCGGTGCTCGTGCTATCACAATCGAAGATCAAGTGGGTAAAAAAACTAATAATCATAACCATACTGCAGACGCAGTTCATGTAGAAGCAACTAAAGTTATGGATAATACCCGTAACCGCGCTAAACTTACTCAAGACGCCCCTCACTACATTGTGTCCAATGGTACAGCAGCAGTTACTCTAGCGGGTGCAACTCAACTTCCAAGGGCAGATACTATCAAAAGGACAATAAGAAATATCCGTCAGAAGCAGAATGCTGCTCCAGCTTTACTAACTGATCGCAGTACTATCGTTTTTCCACAAGAATTTATGATCACCAAACGTGGGGAACCGTTTCTATTATTTGATTCCGGTGCTGCACAAGATCGCATTCTAATATTTAGTACGAGGCACAACCTTCAAGTTTTAGCCGAGTCCCCGCATTGGTATGCCGACGACGGTACGTTTAAAACAGTGCCACATCTTTTTTATCAGCTATACACTATTCATGGATTAAAGCAAAATAACGCCATACCATTGTTATATGCGCTGCTACCAGACAAAACAGAAGGTAGATACACTCGATTATTAAGAGAAATAAAGGAACTGCAACCCCTAGTTGCACCATCAACTATAAAGACAGATTTTGAACGTGCCATGATTAATGCAATAACCAATAGCTTCCCTCATTCAATGCAGCGTGGTTGTTTTTTCCATTTTTGCCAATGTATTTATCGCCAAATCCAGATACATGGTTTGAAAGCAAGATATGAAACAGATGCACATTTCGTTCTAAAAGCGAGACTACTTTCTGCAATAGCATTTGTTCCTACGCAATATGTCATCGAAGCTTTTGAAATATTATGCGACGACGATATTCTGCCACCAGAATTGCAACCCGTTGTGGATTACTTTGAGAATACGTAGATAATATACGTAGACAAAGACGCCATCGAACCACAATTTCCACACATTTTATGGAATTGCAATGATGCAGTAGTTCAAGGTTTGTCAAAAACCAACAATGCTATAGAAGGTTGACATCGGGGTTTTGAGCTACAAATTTCTGCAGACCATTCAAATATCTGGAAATTTATTGAAGCAATTCAAAGGGAACTGGGATTTCACGAAATGCAAGCGGACAACAACCGACTGATAGTCGTAAAAAATATAAAGACTGTGCTGAAAGAATAAAACGGCTCGCTGAAAACTTTGATGCAAATAATATGCACAATTTCCTCCGTGATATTGTACATAACACTAGTTATTATAATATTATAATCGTAAATAGAACTGTACTAAGCCGACCTCCACGTGGTGTCTCCTGAGTAACGCTAAAAGGCTCTACAGTAATATTTATTTGTTAGATTGTTAGATTGTTAGATTTACGATTCGATAAATTACCATTCGATTAATTGTCATTCGATAAATTGCTGTTTCGGTGGATTGCTTTTTCGATAAATTGTGGTCGGTCAATTGTGTTTCGGTAAATTTTTCTAGATTCATTTAGAAGAACCCCCTGTTGAAACCTTCAAGTGACCTGTTTGGCTCATGCAATGAATATAGTGGCGGAAACAATTAGAGGCGAATTTCCTTTGGTGGTGATTAACAACAGGAAGAAGGTATCCCTAAAATCACCCCTTACTTCCACAGCCAATCTTTACCAGATGGGGAACGTGGATTGAGGCCGCTCTATTTTATTGCGAACATTATAGTGATTTTAAAATTGTTATTAACTTTTTTGATTCAAGTAGATCAAGCAGATTGTCAAGTTATTTTGAAAATTTCTAAATTAGAATCTCAATTATCCTACATAAAGGCCCATTTTTCTGAAATTCCCAACATTATTAATAAACTGAAAACATAAAACCTGCTTCTAGTGGATTCTTCAGAATTATTCGAAAATTTTCATTCCATCCTCAATAAAAATAAATATAAAATACGACAAAAATTAGTAATAAAATTGACGATTTAATTCAGAAAAACAGCGGACTTTCAACTCTAAAATTGATAAAAAAATATTTTAAAAATGGAAATTTTTTAAACGACTTCAGCGACGAATATTTCGGTGTAAAGAAATCAGATTTGATAAATTTTTCCCAGAAACATCGTATGATGTAGAAAGAATTTTTTTCAGCTATAAAATATATTGAAAGGCAGAATGTTCTACTTGAGAATATTGAAAAACATACGGTATTTATTGTAATACAACTAATAAAGAATAAATTGTAAATAGAATATTGTATGCATAATTTGTTGTTTATATTTCTCCAATATGTTCTCCATTTTTCGTGTATCTAGTTTCAAATTTCAAGAACATTTTTTTAGTGTGATGTAGGGTACGCTCCTTTCCATATATGCGTGTAATTAAAAATACTGAATAACACTAATTGTATTGATTCTCTTTAACAAATTCGATAGCATTTGATTCAAAACTTGCTTTAACTTATGAATTACGTTTAAAATAAATGTCAGAATTTATCGTACTATGGCATACACAATTTTTGGGAATTTAATATCAAGATAATTTGTTTTCAGTGCATATCTCAATAGGTTACTCCATATTCGTGCATATATTGAAGGCTTTTCGTGGCATATATTAGTGCATATATGCACAATCTTTATGGTATACCTACCCAACTCTAGTTATAAGGATGGAAGCCACAAGAAGCCCGAAAATAGCTTTGAACGGAAATATGGATGGAAGGAGGTCGGTAGGGAAACCGTGGAAGAGATGACAAGACGAGGTCGACGAGGACGCAAGAAACATTAAACACCCAAAATTAGAGAGCATACGCATTAGATATATAGAAGAAAGTGGAGGCAAAAGATGAAGTAAGCCAAGGCCCGGCTTGGACTGTAGCGCCAAAGGAGAGAGGGCGAGTGCCAAAATGCGCACATTATAAAAATTGTTTTAAATATACAGGGTAACTCGCTACGGCGGAGCACCTTCAAGGTATTCTTTTTTAAATAGACCACCATGTATATTTTTACATTTTTCAATTCGGCGTAAAATTGTTTTTCCAACCATATCCTGGTTTTTAATTTTGAATGAGGCGTTGCCGAGCTTATCTAAAAAATGTGAAAATTTTGACCGGCACAACGTTTAACAAATTAAATCGGTGCGTGAATATTGCTATTAATTGAGATTGCATATTTCGCAGTTATGCAGCCAAGTGATGTACTAAAACGACACAACCACCAAATATTAATTCTATTATACATGGTGTTTTTTTCACCAGTGCAAATTTAACTTATTTCAAAAAGCATTTTTAAATTTTTTTCAAATGAAAAATTATATATATGATTACATTGTTGAATTGTCACGTTAATTTTGACTTTTTCATTGCAAACCGCTGAATATTTACAAATATTTTTAAAATTTGCGTATTTTGGCACTATATTATTAAGGCCCGGATTGTTAGGCACTAAAAACTCTCAAAATAGGCGGGCAAATAGGCATCAAACATTTAGGTTATAGGCACTGAACATTTAAAATAGGCAGCAAAACAGGCGCAAAGAAATTTAAATGTAAGCACCAAATATTTACATTTAATAAAAAATAAAAAATGGATGATACTCCTATTAAAATAATCCTGTTAAAACAACCTGGATATTTGGAACCATACTATATTGGTACAAACTTCAAATTTCTACATAAATAAATAAAAGTTAAACATAACAAACTAAACTTTCTGGTGTAAAATTTCTTCTGTTGTCCGTCAAAATTTGTTTGTATGCGGAAAATGACCGCTTATTTGGTGTTAGAATCATCAGATAAGACTTTACTAATTTGTAGTAAATCTGAATACCCTGGATTTTTCAATAAAGGAGCATCTAGTCGTGCAGCAACAATTTTTGCAATTTTTCCTGTAGCTTTAATTGTTCTTGCAATTTTTGAATTTTACTAACAATAGAATATAGTGGTTTCCCCTTTGCTTCTAACTCTTATTGTTGTTAAAATAATGTTAAAATGAGCAAAAGCGTATGCTAAATTCGTCTCATCAGTGGAACTGCTAAATGCTTCTTGGGCTTTTTTGATGCAGTCAGCAGTACTCGAATCGAAACTATCAATGACGCATTAGCACCTTGAAAATTGTCATGGTAAAACAATGCGGCTTTTATCTATGTGCCCCACCTTGTTAGAACAGGCTTTGGTGGTAGTTAGTTATTTGGGCACATTTCTGCATAAATTTCTCTTCAAAGAGGGACTTTTAGAAAAACTTTTTTTGTTGATGAAATAATTTTGTTAATGTCAGGGTAGCTCTCGCGGACAGTTTCTGCAACTACACTTGCGGCATCAGCAAGAGATGTGCAATGTAACATAGCCGGATAGAAAACATTCATATTCCTTCCAGCTTTTAACATATGGGCAACACCGTCTGTCAAAAGCAATCTTACTTTTCCATCACTTTCTCCTTGAGGCCAAAGAAACCAAAACAATCATTAATGAAACGAGACATTGTATTGCTGTTTGTTCTCCCCAGGGGTTTACTGCAAAGCAAATGCGATGAACCAGGTTCATTTGAATCAAATTTTCCCACTACCATATTTGCAATTGCAATTGCCCACCCATTCGCGGATGTAGTTTCATCCACAGCAGCCCAAATATTACTAGTACCTATTTCCGCACGAATAAAGTCGATTTTTTGTTTGTTAGTTTTAGTTTGTTTACATAGTTTTTTCCCAGTGTGGATTCAGGAGGTATATGATTTTTTGTATATTTTTCGAGAAATTCTCGGGACTTATTGCATTCCAATTTATAACAAGGTATATTGGCAGCTAATAGCGCTTGGCACAGATCAAGTGAAAAGGTACCAACTTCTAGATTGAAACTACTTTGGTTTAAAAAGGTCTGAACACTGTTTCACCTTTTATTGCTGTTCGATTGATGTAGCGCGGTCTCTATGTGCTGATACAAATGATACTTTTTTGAGCATTTCAACTACAGTCAAACTTCTATATAACGAAGTCGCTAAATTCTGACAAAAAATTCGCAATAGGGAAATTTCGTTATAGAGAAATAAGATTTTTTTTTGAAAATAAATTTAATACTATTTGTTTACTTAAGTAATACGAGTACATAAATGGACCCACTTCAAAACTGCTTCATCAACATCAACATCTTTGTACACACATGTTCTAGCACGTTTTGCTGCAGTTCCTACATCGACTACATTCAAAAGTGATTCACGATTTTTCATAATAGTTGATAAACTGCTGGCAGGAATACCGAATATTGCTGCAGTAGCTTTTTTTAAACCTTTTCAACTTCTTGCAACACTTAAATTTTTTTCTGTAATGCTCAAACACTTTCGCTTCGACATTTTGCGTAAACTGAACGTTTTTAAAACGGGCTTCTATTGCAATTTTCTGCTTTAAAATGGCCATTAAGAAAAGACGTTATTTAAACATAAAGGGAGTCGTAAACTTGACAAAACCTTAACAATTCTTGGAAAACTTGCTATGACTGTACCGGAAGAACTTATAATAGACAATATTTGGGTGCAAAATTCCCAAAACCATTAAGATTTTCATAGATTTTATTTTTTTTTCTCTAAAAAATTCGTTAAATGGAAATTTAATTTCGCTATTTGGAAACAATTTTACGTGTGTTTTTGGTTAAAGGTGCAGCGTGTTGCGCAAAATTTCGTTATATAGAGAAATTCGCTATATAGACGTTCGTAATATGGGAGTTTGACTGTATTTAGAAATATATAATTATGTAATATTTCATAGGGATAAACTTTATAAAAACATAATTCCTTCGCGCAATTGCAACAATAATTACTTTGCCGTCGGTAGTAAAACACTCACTACCTACCTTCCACTAATCGACGTAACGTGCAACTTAAACTCACTCTTTCTTTAGGCATTTTGATATCTACCTTTATACATCTACTTGTTAGCACTATAATAGCGCAACTGCTTTTAAATGCCATAAGCAGTTTCATGCACTTTTCTGGAAATTTCCCGTAAACTTGGGGAATTTGCAGAAAAAAACCCACACAAGGGAAAATGTGAGCTGTTTGGTTGGAAACAAAATTAGAGAATTTGCAGATTTTTTAAACAAATTTTTTGACAGATAATTGATGAAACAGGCAAATTATAGGCTGAAATTATGTAAAATAAGCCGTTTAGGCACTAACCTCGAAAATAGGCACTAAAAGTGCGAAATAGGCGTTTTAGGCAAAATAAAATGCGGTTTAAAATGATCGCCACGGTGTCAAATGGAATTTGGTATAAAAATTATCTCGGAGCCTGCACTGCATCAAAATAGGCAAATGCCTAGAAATCCGGGCCTTAATACATTACTAAAAGAAAAACTTTCAAATAATTTTATTCATGTCAATAACGCACTAATGAACAACCCTGTATGAGGAGAAAAAGGAGATGATAGAAGAGTTTTACAGCCATTCAAACAGAATAGCAACAGCAAGACTAAAAATAGCCAAAACAAGACTATCCGTAATCTAAGTTTACGCAGAAATATCTTCAGCTATAGAGGGCGAGACAGAAAAGTTCTACAAAGATTTAGAGGAGCTAGTAGATAGAGAACCAATAATGTCAAATTATATATTATATTCTAGTAATGGGAGGTTATATCAGCAAAATGGGACAGAAAGAAAGAGGTGACGGGACCATATCACGTCCAATCAACCTGGGTCTACAAACGAACCAGGAAGGGCTCTAATTAATTTTGCTAAAATATAAACTTTATATTATGAATACCTATTTTAAAAGACGCAGCAGCAGGAGATGGACATGAAAATCGCCAAACGAAATGTATAAAACGTAATTGACTATATTCTTAGCAACAACAAAGAAATGAATATAAAATACAGAATGGTATGATCTCTGATAATTATAAAAATGGACAAAAAACTACGAACTTTTAAAACAGCAAAGAAATAAATCGAGTTAAATACAGAATGGTCCAAAATGGTCAGACGCAACGAAAAAGGTAATAAAGAAACAAGCAGAGCTGAAAAAGAGATCAGGAATATTAAATAGAATCAAATGCTGCGAACTAAACAAATCAACTAAACAAGAAATAAGAAAGGACATTAGCAAATGGTAAAAGCAAAAAATACAAACTATAATAGAAGAAACAAGGTCGACTAAACAAACAAATCAGAAATAGGCCGACGTTAAATAAAACAAACAAACAAACAAATAAAAAAAGAATAAACAACGGCTGAAACTGAATGACTTACATAAAAAATGGCAATAAAAAGATAGAGTGAATAGAGGATGACAAAGTGATGAACAATGAATGGTAGTAATACAAGAAGAACTAAAATTAGCCATAAACAAATTAAAGAAGAACGGGGCATCAGGAAGTGATGGTACAACTAAGAAACAGATTACAAATGCAGCACCGGAAATGCCCCAACTCATAAGAATATTGTTCAACGAAACCCTAAAAAGAGAAGTGTGAGCATCCTGATGGAAAAAATCAATAAATAATATTGCTATTTAAGAAGGGAAGCAAGGATATCACGCAGAATTACAGACCAATCAGCTTATCACCATGTACATGTAAACTTTTCATGACCATTCTCAAAAATAAAATTAAAATTAAGTTAGATCATAACCATAAATTTACCGTTCATATCCAACTCACTCTGAGCTAATTCTTCGTTGATTTTGGTTTGATGCCAGACATCGCACGTACATTCTGTATGGTTTGATAGCGAAGTCACACTGGTAACATCGGGTTTAACATCTTCAATCATATCAGCTAAGCTATCCATGTCGATATACACACGTTCTGCTGTAGTAAACATTTCAAAAGTACTAAAATGTAATTGTATAAATATGGGAATATATCTCACCTTTATAATAGAAAGGAGTAATAGTAAAATATATTATTAGTGTTAGTCAAATTAATACTTTTTTAACAACGCTTTGTTATGTCGAACAATTCGGATGTCTGTCAAAACATTCTTTCAGGTTAAGTAACCTAAGAATTGATTATGTAATTTGAACTACTTCCCATCCTTATACAAGATGAATCAAAGAATAGTGTACCAACTATTGATGCCAAGGCGGTGTCAACTCGGTTAAAACAGTTCACAGATCAAATGAAGGGAAATTAAAATTTTTGTAGCTTGAATCTTATCTCAATTTACTTAATATGTAATAATACGAATACAGTTGCCTTGCGTTGAAGTATTTGTTATACACGATGACCATAAACATCTGGCATATTTCACGGTCTTCGACGTGAAGGATAGTTATTTTAAGTTTGAAATTGACGAGGTAAGCTCGAAACAATGTACATTTGGAACCCTTTTCGGGGGTTATCAATTTCGGAGAATTTGTTCCGCCCCAGATGTATTTATGAGGATGAATCAGTGGCGTGCAATCCGTGGAAGGTGCGGAAGCTCCGCTTCCCTTGTATTTTCCAATCTATAGATACATATTGCGCGATTATTTTCATATTTTAACGTACTTTGATTTATTTAAAATTAATATTTTATTATAACCGCATTACGTATCTTATTACAATTTTTTATACTACTATACATGTGAAAAACAAAGATCAGATTGCTATTGTATATTCGAATACCAATTCGTATATGCATATTCCCAATGGAAGCGCTGCGTTGTCGAATATGGGATAGCTTCCACGGCAAAAATATTTGAATCGTGTAAAGCAGCCAGGTTAACGCATTCGCCCATGCGCTTTACAGAGCACCAACCTCACGCTGGATGCTACACACAAAAATATCGTATAACGCGCTTCCACTGATTCTATCTATTTGACTAAGTGGATTGTTTTAATTTTCTTTAAAAGTATATTCATACAATTGAAGAATATTTTGTACAAGGTATATATGTATATCCACCGTACGTTTTATTTAACCAAATAGGTTTTCATAATTTTGTTTTTAATTTTAGCCCTTATACCTTGCTAGTGATTCAGATTGTAATTGTGATATTGGTAATTTATATTAAAAAAGTTTTGGCTCAAGACCATATAATGAAAAGAAAACATTATTAAAAGTGAAAGACCAAAATATAACAACACAATTTGTTCCACATTTGCACGATAAAATTTATGAAGACATAAAATGGCTTTGTGGATGCATAAAAATGCAAAAATTGTTTTGTTAGCCAACTATTTTCAAATAAAATTAGTATACCTATTGAATAAGAATGGCTTTGATGATTTAAATAATTTAGGTAAAGCTCACAAAAAACACGAAAATAGTAAATGTCACATTGATTATTTCGTAAAATTGAAGAAATTTGGAAATCAAAGCAGAATAGAATTTAACATTAGTGAACAATATAAAATAGGAGAACTTTTAAACACTTTGATGGAATCAACGACACGCGATTTTTATGATAAAGTAATTAACGACTTTGCGGAAAAAAATCGCCCAATAGGTAGAGTTAGTTTACAAAAAATAATAAGAACAAGTTCTTATATTTTTGTTTTATGTCAATGTATCTAGTTTAGAATTAAAATAAATTAACTATTTATTTTTGTCATTTCCAGCTTTAGTTTATAATTTTTATGGAAACAGCTTCCCTATCATCGAATGTCACCGCACGCTACTGGGATGAATTATGATATGTTTGGTGACATTGATGGTGTAAGCATTTATTTTGATGACTTGATAATTACTGGGCCAACTGAGTATGAGCGTGATAAGAATATATTCGAAAGAATGCGTAGAACCTAACCGAAATGATGTGAAGGCAATTTCAGAAATGCCATGTCCACACAATAAGACAGGTGTAAATTTTAGGCATGGCAAAATTGTTAGGCAGCTTTATACCCAATATGTCTTTTTTCCCATTCATACATACTACCGTTCATCCCCCCCCCCCCCGGAATCACTTTCGCATTACTTCAGGGGGTGCGGGCGTCCTTACACACTAAAGACTCATCCAACATGCACCCTAAACTTACCTAAGCGAAATGCGGTCCCCCAGCTGAGATTCGAACGCCCCAGCAGATCGACTGCACTTCGCTGTGACTTCGAGTGGCAACGCGTTCCCGTACTAGACCACCGAGGTCCCTATACCCAGTATGTCTGAAGTCACAGCACCGGAACTTACTAAAAATGAATCAGTCTGGAGTTGGTCGCGCCGGAGCACGACTTGGCTTTGTCTAAGTTCAAACATTTACTGACAGCTGCGCCGGTTTTAATGTTTTTTGATCAGAAATTACTTCTGACAGAAACAGGCGCCTCTAAAGACGGTTTAGGCGCATGTTTGGTGCAAAATGATCATCCAGTTGCCTTTGTATATCGTAGCTTGAATGAAACTAAGAAAAAATATGCTCAGATAGAAAAAGAAACCCTAACCATTGTTTTTGCGATTCAATAATTTCATTATTTGATATATGGGTTAACAGGAATTCGCGTTAATACTGACCACAAATGGTCGGAGTAAATATTTGAAAAAAATTTGCATTATGTAACTCCTCGCTTGCAACGTGTTATGTTCTTTTAATATTTGCCGCTTTATATGAATTAATTTCTTAATTTGATTGCCGCTCCATAGGAATTAAAACGTTAATTTAATAGCAGTTTTATTTTGAACACAGTTTTGGTTATGTTGCGTCTTTCTAAAATTGAGTTATGCTGACAGTTCCTTTTTGTGTGGAAATTGTCGAATATTCTTTTTCTCGCGCTTGACCTTAAACACTTCTGATAATTCACGTGTCCATGATTCTAGAACTTTTACATGACATTTCGAAATATGGTGTAATCTTTTGGGGGAAGTGCAGATTTCCGTTGCGAGAGTTCGCCAGTCAGTTTTAGGTCCTGAATGGCTCCGGTCACTCGAGCTCATCCACGAGGGCCGTAATTAAGTTACGTGCTGCAGGGGCGGCTTTATGTTTTTTTTTTTAGGAGTGTAGGTTTTGTGTGAATTTTATCTCGCTGTTTTACTAAGGGGTACAAACAGACCATCGACTACTGTCGGATTTAAAGAAAACACTGGATTCAATCCCGGTAAAGGCAATTCTGTGTGAATTAGCTGATCGCCTTTGGCGGATTAATTTGCGAAGCCCAGCTCCTGTCCCTCTGCTGTTACCGTCGGTGCGAAGAGCGCATCAAAGTTCCGGGCCCTTGGTATTGACTCCATTCAACCCAGTCTTCAGGGTCGTACCCATGGATTTTTATCATCATCTTGTCAACCAGAATTGTGCTTGCCTCTACCGGAATTCAAGGTAAAGAACCAGTTTTTTGTGCAGTGTAAAAAGAAACTTTTTTTTCTCGCGCAAACTTGTAAAATTCCACGTTATTGAACTTGTTTTAGGCAACCTAAAAGCGATCTTCAGTCGCCATTTGTTTATTGTTAATTGTAAAAAGATATTAATACTGTATTTTTCCTGTAAACTCTACGCCATTGTCCACATAGATTTATTGAAATATCCTAAATATCCTGCGTCAACGGCGGCGAGTTTTGATTTCTTGGACGTTCAATTATCATTTGTAAAACCTTAAAAATGCCATTGACTGTCTTTTTTTTGTATTACCATTTCAATAACTTCATTATATGTGTTTTAAAATTTCCTGCCTCTTTTATTATTGTGTAGTTTGTAATTGTTTGTGCATGAATTTTGCAAGCTTCGTATATATAGGAGGAGGCACAATAAAGGTGAGTTCCATTCCCGTAAGCTGTTGGCCTCTCGGCCTTCCACGAGGACCTACTATCAGCTGGATTTGGAAGGTGGCGCCCACTAATTTTGACTTACCCAGTGCACAACTAGGAAGATTTCCTCCCGTAAGCGATTTTCACGAACTCCCCCTACTCCTCTGAGCTAAGCTGTAGACCTTTTTCCACCTATCCGGTTACGGGTCGTCGGAAAAGCTCGATTGGCTCGTAACAAACGTTTATTAAAGTATAATTCATCTGTATGATATTTTTTTTTATTAGCAACTGCAAATTTACAACTAGCCGAGTGGCTAACCAGCAAATGTTATTTAGGTAGTACATAATATATATTGACATGAGGGAGGGAACCTGCCTATATATAGATGTCAGAGACAAAGAAAAACACATTCCGACAAGAAACAAGTAGTGATCCAGATTTAAAAGGAAATATGAAGGTTAATCGACCAAAGTTGACCGGAAAATAAAAGAGGCGTACCTACATGAAAAAATTGCAAAGTATTTCAGTCTTAAAGAATATTTACATATGTGTGTTAAGAAGTTGGTATGACTTTTAGCTTTTGATCAGTTACATACAACACCAACTTCATGATGTAAAATAACTGTAAACTGTAACCTGGACATTTTGAATAAAAAAACACCGAATAAAACATGGCGCAGTCCGGTAAAAACGATATTTAAGTTTAAGTTTAAACAAAAGTTTGAAATTTATATAGTTGCAACAAATAAAATTAAAGAAGAGGACAACGTGAAAGTGGCGATCCTGTTGAATATTCTTGGTGAAGAGGAGATAGAAATGTATTATAGTTTTAAATTAACCGATGCAGACAAGAATAATTTCAAGAAAGTTATAACAGAGTTTGAGACGTACATGAACCCGAAGAAAAATATTATATACAAAAGGTTTGTGTTCTACAGAAGACTGAACCATTTGATCATTTTGTAATGGAAATTAAAAAATTAGTAAAAACCTGCGAGTTCATGGATGAAGAGAATATGCTTTGTGACAAAATTGTACTTGGAATTGAAGATAAGGGGCTTCAAGAAAAATTATTAAGTATGGAGGACCTCACGTTGGCCAAGGCTGTGGCAACGTGCAGGGCCACTGAAATAGCTACTGTAAGGGACAAGTTAGAGTGATATAGGACAGAAATGTGGACGTTCTTCAAACAAAGAGAGGCAAAACAAGAGGAAATTTTGAGTCAAAACAACAAGCGAAGACAGAGCTAAAAGAAAGTGGTGGTAGACAAGACAAAAACTTTCAGTGCACCCGATATAAACGGCAGCATGGAATTAACAAGTGCCCAGCTTAGGGAAACAAATGTTTTCGCCGTGGAACTATGAATCATTTCAAGATAGCGTGTAGTGTGACGCAAGTAAAAGAAGTCGAGAAAACCCAGGCCGAAGAAAGTGATTTTTTAATGGGTAGTTTAAATGTATGCAGTAAGAAGGTAATTTCTTTGAATACTAGTAGTTGTTGGTTCAAAGAAATAATTATTAATAAATAGCCGGCGATGTTCAAACTGGATACAGGGGCTGAAGTAAATATTTTAAGTTGTAGTATACTTGAAAGGTTAAATTGTACGAATTCAATACAAAAAACTGGAATTTTGCTTGAGGCTTATGGAGGATCTAAAAGCAAGCGAATAGGTAGTGTTAATTTATTATGTGCTGTAAATGGAGTTAGTAGAACCCAAAATTTTGTGGTAGTAAATCATAAATCTGTTACATTGTTAGGATTGAGTTCATGCCTAGAATTTGGACTTATTAAGAGAATTGATGAAATGTTGTGTGATAATGTAGAGGATTTTGTAAGAAGTAATACAGACTTGTTTACAGGAGTAGGAAAATTTAGAGAAACGTGTGTAATACCTATAAAGGAAGAGGCAATTCCAGTTGTGCGACCACCTCGAAGGGTACCATTAGTAATTCAAGAAAAATTAAAAGATAAAATTAAAGATTATAAAAAATGGTATTATTGAAAAGGCAAATGGACCTATTGAGTGGGCCAGCAATCTGGTTGTTGTAGTAAAACCAAATGGGGTCTCTTAGATTGTGTTTAGATCCTGTCGATCTGGATAAGGTAATTAAGCGGGAGTATTGTTTAATTCTTACAGTTGAAGAAATCTGTTCAAAATTGACAGGTAAAGAGTTTTTCACTGTATTGGATCTCAAAGATGGATTCTATCATGTAGAGTTGGATAAGAATTCCAGTTCCTTGTGTACCTTTAACTCGCCGTTGGGATATTACAGTTTTAAGAGGCTTCTATTCGGGTTAAGTTTAGCACCTGAATTCTGTCAAAAAGCAAATGATAGAAATTTTAGAGGCATAGAGGGGTAATAGTTTACTTTGATGACCTTCTAATAGCAGCTAATATGGCTGAAGAACATGATGTCATTTTAGGAAAGGTGCCAGAAAATTAAATATTAAATTTAACTATAGTAAAATACAGCTGCGAGTAAGAGAAGTTAAATACTCAAAGAATAGGGCACAACCAGATGGAGATCGGGTAAAGGCAGTGTTAAAATTAAAAGAACCCACAAATAAGAAGGAATTACAGTGTGTAATGGGAATGTTTAATTATTTTAAGAGTTTTATAAAGATTTTCTCTGAAATTTCTGCTCCATTGAGAGAACTGCTAAAAAATGATGTGTTAAACAATTTTGATAGCAACAAACAAATTACAATACAAACAGATGCATCCAAAAGTGGATTGGGGTGTTGTTTGTTGCAAAGTGGTAAACCAGTTTTCTTTGTATCACGTACTTTAACCAAAACTATGCGCAAATAGAAAAGGAGTTTTTGGCTATCGCATTCGCAGTAAAAAAGATTTAGTAGGGACGGATCATAAACCACTAGTTTCAATAATGAAAAAGAACATAGCTGACATTGCATCAGCAAGATTACAAAGAATCAAGTTAAAACTTGTAAAGTATGCATTAAATGTAAACTATATGCCGGGTAAACATTTACATGTCGCAGATTTACTCTCTAGAAATTATTTAAGTGATCCCGTTGGAGACGATACGGCAATGTTAGAAGTTGTGCATAATGTGCATAGTATTGTTAAGATTACAGAAAATAGAAAAGTTTCAGTTAGAATCAGGAAAGACCCTGTTCTAAGAATAATAAAACAGTATTGTAATGAAGGGTGGCCAGTTAATAAATCCAGTGTTTTAGAAGGAGTAAAGGACGCGTATGCAGTAAAGAATGAACTACATGTTATAGAAGATTGGGTGTTTTTTCAAAACAAGCTTGCAGTGCCATTAGAACTACGTAATGACATGTTAAAATTGTTGCATGAAAGTCACTTTGGCATGACAAAAACAAAGGCAAGAGCTAAAGAAGTGTTTTATTGGCCGTCACTAATTCGGATATTGCTAACTACATCTCAAAGTGTAAACTGTGTGAAAGGTATAGGCTTTCAAATACAAAAGAGCTTTTAATATCGCATACAATCCCAAAGAGACCATTTTCCAAAATTGCATCAGATATTTGCGAATTTGGTATGCAAAGTTATCTTATAATATTTGATTATTATTCCAAGTGGCTTGGAATAATTTCAATGAAAAATAAGACTTTAGAGGAGCTTATGTCAAAATTCAAACATTGTTTCGCTACTCATGGTGCTCCTGATGTTTCAGTAGCTGACAATATGCTATATTCATCATACAATTTCAAAAAATTTGCAGATCAGTTTAATTTCAAGTTAATAACAAGTAGCCCACACTATCCGAGGAGTAATGGATTTGCTGAAAGTGGGGTGAAAATTGCCAAAAGTATATTAAAAAAAGGTTGTGATTTAGATACAGCACCACTAAACTATCGCAGTAGTGTCATTGAAGGGATAGGACTAACACCTTCTCAAATGTTGATGAATCGTAGATGCCAATTAGCGATAACCTGTTAGTCCCTACAGTAGAAAGTCAAGAAGTGTCACATAATAAAATAAAGTTAAAACAAGAACTAGCCAAGCGTTATTATGATGGTAAAGCGAGAGAACGGAAAGAGTTTCAGTCAGATCAGAATGTTGTCTTAAAAGGGGGAGATATTTGGGAGCCTGCTAAAATTGTTCAAAAAGCTAGCGCACCAAGATCTTATAGGATAGTGAAAGACTCTACGTTATGTTCATTTTAAAATGTGCCGCTTTATATGAATAAATTTCTTAATTTAATTGCCGCTTCATAGTAATCGAAATTCTGTTTTAATGGCCGTTTGAATGTTGGTCACAATTTCGTTATTTTGTTTTGTCTTGAAAATTGAGTTATGGAAAGTTCCCTTAAACCTTGAAAGTTTCTTTTGCGGGCGGATTTTCTGCCTACCAAATTCTCGGAAGTGTTGATCTCGGCAATCGCACGTGTTAAAAATTCCTTTCAGAACTATTGCGTAACATTTCATGAAGTTTCGTAATATGGCGCAATGTTGAGGGGAGAGTGGAAATTCCCGTGAGTTTTTAAGTCAGTCAATTTTCGATCTCTGATGGCTCCGGTTGTCCGAAAACTCCATCAATCGGGAACCGTAATTGCGTTAAGTGCTGCAAAGGGCGGCTCTTGGGTTTTTTTCGAGGGGTATGCGTTATATGTGCTCCGTCTCGCTGTTGTACTAAGGGGTATTTAACAGACCATCGGCTACTGCCGGATTAATAGGAAGCACTGGATTTATCCCCCAGGAAAGGCAATTCCGTGCGAATTGGCTGGTCGCCGTTAGGCGGGTTATTTTCGAAGCCCAGCTTCCGTCGCTCTGCGGCTATTTTGTTTTACCATTAAGGAGTCCCGTCTCTAGTTTCAACGCTGCTCCAAAGAACGTTGTCTTCCTTCCCTTTTTTTTGGAAATCGCCGCCATATTGTGCCTGCCTCGCTTTAAGCTATCCACCGGAATTCAAGGTAAAAACTCCCAGTTTTGTGTTGTGACAAAGAAACCCCTTTTTTGCTCGCGGCAACTTGCAGACTTCAAATTTAACTTCATGTAATTACAAGAAAAAATGACCTTCAGTCGCCATATGTGTTGTTAAGTTGTTTTATAATAAAACTACCAGATTACATTTTATTTTCGTGAACTTTAGCGTCACTGGTGTTTCCTAGCTGAATGCAGAACGTAAATCCCGTTGCACCAGTGGCGGAGAGTCCTTTCCCTGAACGTTCAAGAATTAAAGTTCTGTAATTCAAACTTTTTGCGTTATAACTTGCCATTTTATTGTATTGTCATATTTTAACCATTTCATTATATGTGTTTTAAAGTTTACTGTCTCTTATTGTGTCTTTTGTACTTGTTTATGTAAGAATTTTGCAAGCTTTAAATATATAGGAGGAGGCACAATCACAGTAAGTTCCGTTCCCGTAAGCTGTTGGCTTCTCGGCCTTCTACGAGGACCTACGACCAGCTGGATTTGGAAGGTGGCGCCCACTTATTTTGACTCGCCCTGTACACAACTAAAGATTTTCTCTCATAAGCGATTTTCACGAACTCCCCCCTACTCCTCTGAGCTAAGCTGTAGGCCTTTTCCATCAAGTTAGTTACGAATCGTCGAAAGAGCTCGATGGACCCGTAACATCTACTGGGCACATTTATAGACGTAACAGTTTACACCTAAGAGAATCGAAAAATGAAACATCTATAGTTCTTATGATGGGCAATATTTTATTTTATACACTTGGGGAACTGAGTAGTAAAAACTATTTCGACGACAATGTCGGAGCCTTTGTCACCCCCGTCCCAGATCCGGTCAAAATTATGACAACCAGATGTGTAAAAACTGTTGAGGGTCGACAAAAGGGTACTTTCTACCTAACTTATCTGCTATTCTAATAATCTGAAATAAAATGGTCTTTAACAAGTCCCAAACTTTCACTCATATTCGTAGCACTACTGTTATGAACAGTCAGTTCAACATTGGATGTTAGTTGGTGTTTATCTATTCTAAAAAGAAAACGCTGTTAGAAATGTCCGGAAATCAACCTCTAAAACATTTTAAATACTACTGGAAACAGATTTAAATAGAGACGTTTCGCTGCACAGGGCGTCATTCTTCAAGTATCTCTGTTTCTTTCTACTAAACGTGTCAGCCGACAGAATACGTGGCACGTACAGTTGCGGTCTTGTTTCGTTCTTGTTTTGTTCGCAGATGTCACTACGACATACGTCTTTATCGGAAATATGAATCTGCAAGCAACTAACAAAGACAGAAATGCGTTCAGTTAGTGGTGTGCAAATAAAGCGCTAATCCGAAACTGAAAATTGCCCATCGTAAGAACTATAGAAATATAACTATAGAAATGTAGTTTATCTGAAGTTGATGAAATTCCTGATTACGTAAACAGTGAATCGGATAGTCCTTAAATTGGAGGAAAACTTATTCCAATTAAAGATAATCAGATTGACTGTTCTAAACGTTCAATTGAACAATATGTCAAAACAAAAAGACAAGTTTTTGTTCCAGTTAGGTTTAAGAATTATGTATTTAAGAGGGGAGATGTTAAGAAGTTGGTATGACTTTTAGTTTTTAACCAGTAACATAAAACACCAACTTCATGATGAAAAATAACTGTAAACTGTATCCTGGACATTTTGAATAAAGAAACACCAGATAAAACAATGTGTGATGAATTAATATTCCTCAATAATAATATAGTTGTACCAAAGTCCTTGAAACAACAAATGCTCAAGCTTACTCGTGAAGGCCATTTTGGCTTGAAAAAATCAAAAGCACGAGCTAGGCAGCTGTTTTGTTGGCCTGGCATAAGTAAAGATGTAGATGAGATTGTAAGAACATGTAGAGTGTGTGAGCAGTTCCAAAGAAAAAACTGTAAGGAACCGCTGCGGACTTACGCTTTACGAGATCGTGCATTGGAAAGAGTTGGTGTTTATATCTTTTCATATCCTAACAGAAGTTATTTTTTAGTATTTGATGCTTATTACAATTGGCTAGAATTAAGAATGTTTCAGTAATACCTACTGAAATTAAAATCACTATTCTCAAAATTTGGGTGCTCAGATGAGGTTATGTGTGTTAATGTTCCATTTGGTAGTTTTAATGTCGAGCGGTTTCCAAGGGAGTGGAACTTCACAATAGTTACTAGAAACCCTAATGATCTACGTTGCCTCGTATCAAAGCGATTGGCATGCAATGTTTGTGAAAGCTCCAATAATCATTAGAAACCGCCTTAGCATCAATGGTTGGTACACTATTCTTTGATTTATCTTGTGTATAAAGATAGAAAGTAGTTCAAATGACTATTCCAAAATTACCTAACCTGAAAGAATATTTGGATTGGCCTCAGAATTGTTCTAAATAACGAAGTGTTGTTAAAAAGTAGTCTAACTGTAATAACATTTTTTACCATAATTCTTTCTGCAATAAAGGTGAGTGATATCGCATATTAACATTAAAAAATTACATTTTCATATCTTAGAATTGTTTACCGCTTTGAAGGAGTATAAGGCAGCTGATATTAAAGAACAATTATTTACTACAGTAAAACCTGTGCACATCAACATGGATACCTTATCTGATATGCATGAAGATGTCAAACCTGATGTTACTTCGCTATCAAATCTTACCAATTCTACATCTGATATCTGGCATCAAACCAAAATCAACCAAGAATTATCTCGGAATGAGTTGGAAACGAACGGTAAACTTGTATTATACACCTACAATCAACCATCATCATCATCAACAGCCTTTCCATCCCACAGCAGGGTATCGGCCTCTTCTCTGCCACGTGTTTCTCCTCAGCGCTAATGTAGAAACACACAATACAATCAACCACCAGCACGTAAATAATAATAAAACAAGGTTTTCCTTCAAAAAACAATTATAGGGTAGTTACCGAGCTGAAGTTACATAACGACGAATCTCGACGTGTATTGAGCTAAAAATAACATTAAACTACTAATAATGTGTTTTTTGTGTTTAGAAACTCCTAATAATGCGTTTTTTGACACTTCTAAATTTCAATAAGATAACGTGATTTGTGTGTATTTGAATACATACGTTTTTTTTTTTTTTTTTTAAGAATCGTGGAGTTCTCATCCCACCCCGCTTACCTCGGATCAGCGCACGT
>JABXWE010008868.1:0-21481 GCA_014611495.1 Limonius californicus | reverse complement strand
ATGAATAACCATAACGATGTTCTCAAACAACATTTTATATAAGAGCTTCTTACACATCAAAGACCTAGAAATTTAAGCAAAATGCTACTATGCCATCACAATATTTTATTATATTTTTTCTCTTAAAGGCCCTCCTCATCTATCAAAGTATTCAAAATTTCCATGCAAATAAATATTTCCCTGAATAAAATATAAATAAAAAGGTAACGATATCAATAAAAAACGACTAATAAAAAAAATATTTGACAGTAAAGTTTTCCCCGTATAGATAAAATTATATTCCCTTGAATATATGTACATCTACGGATCAAGTAACCCTCTTCCATTTTTTCATTTATGTCATGCTGTACTAATATTATTACTTTGCAAAGCGGCAAGCTTTCCCCTCTCTTTTAATTTTTGTTTAAAGTGAGTTATTTAAAGAAAACTACCTTAAATATAAGAATGCTGAAGTCTTCGTTTTTCTTTGCTTCAGCGCGTTCCCACTAGAAAATATTGTATTTGCCAAAATAATTGATATTATCAAAACTGCACAACTTAAAATACCAGTGTCAATTTTCACAATGCAGTTGTCTTTAATTAGTAAGTTATACGAACAACATATTTAAGTAAATTCATATTCAAACCATACTGCATATCCATAAACAATGTATTCTAAAGAAAACTAATACTAATTTTACATTAGCATTTAATAGTGCGCTGCTTAAGCATATTTAAGCTATCTTATGTGACAGTGTGATATAGTATTTAACACTAGCTTGCATTATCACAAGAAATGCAACAATTTACTGTTCTTATATTTAAACATATTTTTTAATGTTTAGCCAGTAGCCTTAAATGGCTTCTTTAATGTCACTAGCTGCTGCTATTTTCTATTTTCTTTTTAAATTCATCTACCTGGTTATTAGACTGATATTTACGCTAAGAATAACTAATTAATCAGGCTCGCCTCTGTATTCTAGTGGTTAGCGCACTTGCTTATCGATCCAAGGGACGCGGTTCGATCCTGAACGAGGTACGGGAAATTTTTCTGGCAGCGAGAACTCTGAAAGTGGAACTTCATGGGATAAGAAGTTAAGCTGAAAAGCAGCGTGACAGACAAACGCGAGTGCTGGTCAAACAGTATTCAAAGTTAAGCAACTATCCGCATGGTCATCACTTGAGTGGGTGACCGAAAATCTACGCTCACACGCTGCTCACTTGGTACTCGGAGAGTATCTAAAACCATCGGCCCCCCTCACTGGGTTAGTGCCTCACAGTAGTAATAGTATACTATTCAACAAGCGGTAATGTAGGCAATAACTTACGCAGATGTAGGTTGCAGCACGAGCCTCAGGCGAGTGCTGTAATCCTCCAAGTGAGTTATTGCGATTACCGCAAGCTGAATACTATACTTTATCCACGACTAGTAAATTGGATTCACACTATTTATATATCATAATTTTCATAAAAATTTTTAATTAGTATTATGACATTTGAAAATTTATGAGAGATAATTTTGACAAGTGTATTATTTTCGTTGTCACTCGATTGATTGTCCAATGTTTTAATTGTACGTTTGTAATTAGTTATCAAGGAGTGGAGTAATAAAAATTCTATTTTGTGATTGGTTACACGCTAAATAGGTATAGGTACCATTACCTGCACAAAAGGAATAATGTATACATGTCGAATCCAGAAGACGTAATTGTACATTTCATGAAAAGTACATCCACTTCATGAAGCGGCTCCTCATACTGTAATTTCAAAGTTTTCCGCGACCTGGACAATAATCTCATCCATTTCATGAAGTGGAACCCATTCTCTTCCAGATGGTGAAATAATAGTACACTACAGCATTTGGATAGGCAAATTGTCCATTTCATGTATATTATCAGACATGTGCCAGTGCCACCAAGTTATAATTTTCATTACAACATACAGTGTTGCAGTATTCCTCAAATATTTGTGTTTGTCCTAGATTTGAATGTTTAATGTTTATTTTTTTGACATATATTAGTATAGCTCTTTTCTTTTTTAGTATAATAAAGAAAAAAAACACAAACTCATTTTTTCTTCCCACTTCACTACATAGCTATGCATACGAAAATAAGGAACACGAAGTGGACATCCACTTGCGATGACCCAACAATATTACACAAAATATTGTTTTCTATCCTACCTTTTCATGAAATGGACAATTTGCTTATCCAAATGTTATAGTCTACTATAATTTCACCATCTGGAAGAGGATGGGTTCCACTTCATGAAATGGATGAGATTTTTGTTCAGGTGGCGGAAAACTTTGAAATTACAGTATGAGGAGCCGCTTCATGAAGTGGATGTCCTTTTCATGAAATGTACAATTACACCTTCTGGATTCAACATATATAACGTAATAGGTGTGGATAAAATACTTTAAACCGCTTAAACGGGGTTAAAGTGACAGTCAGGTGAGGAATATCCCGCGAAAATCACCGCAAAACATTTCCCATACGCACTTTTTGTTAAGAATTAAAGCTGCATGTCCCGCGTCACTGTAATATATGACACGTGCTGGAACTACTCCAGACAGGAAGAATTCATAGATAGAGTGCACAATGGGCCAAATATGGCCTAAGCCCTAAGTGCTTAGAAATACGCATCCTAGATCTCACTCAATCAAATTCAAATACAATATATCCAATTAATCAGTTTTTTTCTGTATACTCAGTTATTCGGTAACCCTACTTACCTCTACTCTCTTTACGATATCTATTATTACTCTTAATTTACACTCAATAATTCAAAGAAAATTCGAGAAACAAAGGCAAACACATGCTTTTGCGGCCAAGAGAGGCCTAGCAGTAATGACAAATGAATTCAAATATGTCTTTTTGACTTAAACTAACGGAAAATGGGTCATCTCGGTGAGGTAGGACGCGGTCGTCCAGTTGCTCTAATTGAGAATGGTGAAGCAATTCCACTAGTTTAAGTTTAAGCTTTTCCGTCTGCCTCAGCCGACCTTCACACCTAAAGATCTTCAACACTGACATATGGGGTACACATGGGGTAGAAAATTCTGATTATACTGTTAGGAATAAGTTGAGAGAAACTAACTTAAAATCCAGAAGAACTGTTTGACCGCCCTCTCTGACGAGACACCACAAAATAACCCGCAGAAATTTTTCTCAGTGGGCCTATAATGGTTTGAAGCACAATCAATCTCGATTAATGAACTGACCTGATCCTAGGAAGACTGAACGCTAACTGTTACATTGATGCAATTTCGGAGGAACACGTTGTACATGCTGTGTTGTCCTAATGTTCTTTTAATGCCGAATAATGCACAGCCGCATACTGATGACGTCACTATGGACTTCCTCCAAGAACGCTAAATTTAAGCCATAGACTGGCCTAGGTATATGAAGTACAGACATCATCCCTATCGAGTATGTATCTGGAACATGCTAGACGAACGTGTTCTCAAGCGCCCAAACGTATCACAGACCGTCCAACAGCTAGCAAGCGCTAATTGAACAGATGCGAAAGAATACCCCATGAAGACCTTCGCAGAATCGTGCGCAACATGCCATGTAGATCTCAAGAAGTTATTCATACTAAAAGAACATATACAATGTTATACATTATACATACATTATTTACGTAAACGGTATTAACATAGATAGTATTTTATACGGTGTGCTTAAAACTGTTGTACCTTTGTAATTGCAGAATTGTCCTAGGTTCCCCGTTTTCCGCTGAAACCTACTATCAATAAAATACAAAAAACGGCCAACTATTGATAGATGAGCATAACAATCAATCAAATTTTATGAACAAGCTAAGTAATAAATAGGCTGCTCATCTAGTACAAAAAAAAACCAATAACCCCCATTCAATAGTGAATACACACATGCAATTACTCCAAAATATATATATTTAATCTAGATTGCTAAACAAAATAGTTAAGCCATATCCATTGAATTCAATGAAAATATGTTATTGCAGCAATAGACAAAATGATGATCGTTCCTTTTTCATAATGACTGCCCTACTGATAGTTCAGTAACAGTTCGACGGAGTAGAAAGTAGGAAGGAGTAACCCTCGGAAACTGTCAGCAAAACGTCAATCGGTTAAATTTCAGAAGTTAATCTGGAATATATTACTCGCAGTTTCGTGGAACAGTTCAACGAAAATTTTGCTCATCGAAGACTTTAATTAAAACATCTCTCTTTGGACATGCAATAGTTATTTTCCAATATATTGATTTATAGTAGCTCCCTGCATAGAACTTTTTAAGCCACCTTGTAATTCAAGAAGGCATACTGCAACTGAAAGATGAACTAAATACACCAATCTTGGTTTGTAAATGACAGAGATTCATTTGATAACAATTCAATTGCTTACATTCACCTTAATAAGTTAACTGCTAAAACAATGTTTAGAAGAGAAGCTACCCGTCGACTCTACTTTATGGGGCACGGTTTAAAAATAGTTACGAAATAGAACAATTTCCCTTTATTAGTAGTGAGAATAATAGGGAAGAAACTACGAGGGGGTATTGATAAGTACTTAGCCTACCAGATAAAACGCCACAATATTTCAAAACAAAATTTCATTTACTAAACGTAATCTCCTTTAACACTTATTCATTTAGCAGAACGTTCATAAAGTAATTTTAAGCCATTTAAAAAAAATCTTTGTCTTGGTCTGGAAACCATTTTTCAGCGGGACATATTGCTTCGTCATTTGTCGAAAATCTTTTACCTTTCAAATGTTTTTTGTGTTTTGGGAACAAATAATACTCTGACGGTGCTAAATCCGGAGAATCGGGCGGGTGGTCAACCAATCCAAAACCAATTTCATCAATTTTTCGCAATGCAATCAACGGCTTGTGAGCAGGAGCGTTGTCGTGCAAAAAGAGCACACCTCTGGCAAGTTTTCCGCGGCGTTTTCCACAATCGTAGTATTTAATAGTGGTGTATGAAGGACTCTGATCAGCTAAGGTTCCTATCATATCAACAAAACTTTCTTTGCCCGATAACCCTTTCAAAAATAAATACTTAATAACTGACCGAACCTCGATTTTTTTAAATTCTATCTTTTCCTCAGCCATGCTGTTTTCAAAAATTCACAGTTTGATCACCGTTCAACTTATGGATGTCAAACTTTGACAACTTATTTATAAAACATCATGGTTGTAACCATAGCAACCATATTCACTTTTCTCTACTAGAAACTGTCCAGGCTAACTAGATATCAATACCCCCTCGTACAGAGTATCTGCAAAAAGGAGAGGTTGTTATACCACTGAAAAACCTATATGCCCATCGGAAGTAAAATACCAATAGATTAACAATCGCGGACGACATTTAACGAATTATACGAAACATTTTACATTCTTAAACAAGTAACTGGTTATCCAGCTTTCTATAAAATTTTCATTCTTTCCACATGTCTCAACTTTATCACTACCTACTGCAAACCCCGTACCAATATGGTTAATATTTAATAATATTTGTATGTATTCGATGGGAATAACAAAATTCGGATATACAGTATACAGTTGCATAACTGAAACACAGTCTACGGCAACCTACTATACCTCTAACGATTTTCATAAAACACACATCCAAGGGATCGATTTGCAGTCAAAAACCAACATTTACATGGTTATTTGGGAATATATATTTACGAAGTACACGACTTACATCCAGACACTGCTGATTTAATTCGTAATACAATTGAAAGGCACCGCTTGAAACACTGTTACCGACAATAATGCCTAGATTGATACTAACAGATAGTTACAAAAATGATATACAGTGTTGAACTAATGTTTCTGGATTTGAGAGTTGGTTCTATAACTAGAACTGTTTATTAAAATGTTATACAATCCTAAAATATTTTTGCGAGTTGCGACAATAGGTTTGTTCCAACATCTCGAGAAACCGCTCATCGCACGGTAATGCGCATGCGCAATAGATAAAACGGGGTTCGTTTTATCTATTGCGCATGCGCGCGACCGTACGATGAACAGCAATCAGTAGTTAAGATTTCTGAGCACAGATTTTTGTAGTGCTTCCAAAATTGGCTTTTGAATTTTTCCAAGCTTATGTTAAATAAAATTTTGCATAGAAAATAGTTCCCTGTAATTCAATATACAGGGTGTCCTAAAATTAAATCCTCAAAGCTGTAGGGTAGACCGGGGTCGAAAGTAACAGGCGGCGAAAGTAACAATCCAAATATCTGAAACTACGAAAATGATAAAAGCGCATGTACCAGGTTTGTGAAATGGCAACACTGCCAGCTACCACATCTCTGCATGTTGGCGGTATCGGCATTAGTCTGTATTGTGTACAAGGCCGTGATCGTTTTCAGTGCTCCTTAGTAATATTTTTCGAGTGATTTTTAAGTTAAATACAAGCTTTCTGGCTGCAAGTATGTACTTCAACTGGCATGTAAGAAAGAAGAGAGTGATGAAGAAGATGAAGACTATTTTTGCCTTGTATACTGTGAACCATACAGTTCAAGTAAGCCAGGGGAAGATTGGGTGCAATGCAAGGAATGCAAGAATTGGTCACATGAAGAATGCACAAGACAGGAAGATTTATACATTTGCGAAAACTGTGATTCAGAATGATAATAATAATTCGTTACGTTAAGTTTACTGTTCCGCCTGATACAGGCACACGTTTTTCTTTTAATCTGTAAGGGTATAACTTTTTTTTTTAATAAACAACATTTCTTTAAGCTTCTCACCACTGTGTTACTATCGACCCCGACGCAGGGGCGGTTGTAACATTTTACGCCACTTTAATTTTTGACTAATAACTATTTACTATATTTATTCAAAAACCTAAACGGCACGTTTTATTATTGTAAAATATGCAATTAAGGCCTGAACGATAAATATTTTTTATATCTATTACAGTTCTCCAGAAATTGGTGTTTGAATTGCAAATGTTACTTTCGACCCCGATCTACCCTACGTAAGGATAGAAAATTAAAAAAGTTAGGGTTTCGTTAAGAATCTTATGTTCACAACAGCATAGCTAAAATATTACAGCCCTCTGAAGGGGGTACCCCGAAAAAGGTTTTTCAGACATGAGAGCAGCAGTTTATGATTTGCAAAACGTCGGACTGACAATCAAGAACAATGCTTAATCCTATAACTCACTTAAAAATTATTTTCTCTATCAAAGTCTAAAACTAAATCTTTAGTAGAAGTTAAATATTTCGATAACAGTAACTCGTATCAAGAAGAAACAAGAGGACTAATTTTTGCAAGTTCAACTTTTAAAATCCTGTGCCTAAAGTCCTTAAACCCGCCAAAATTGCGCCAAAGGAAAGAACTTTCTGGCCCTTAGCTATGCTAGAAGGTGTGAGTTTACTAAAAGAGTTAACACTAAAAACTTAAACTTGTTGCTCTTGTACGTTTTGGAAATATATAGAGAAAACCTTCTTGAGGGATCCGCTTTAGGGCGCTGTAACTTCGTAACGAAGCTGTTTAGACCATAAGTTTATTAAAAAAAACCCTATTTTTTTTTAATTTCTATTTACCGGGTTGATATTTAAAGATTCTAAAATCGGAACATTGCATTTTCAAAGGATTAGTTTGCAGTTTTACACTTCTAGGTACTGTGGAGCTACAATCGCTGGATAGTGTCGTTTAGTTCAGCAAACTCATCAAACTGCTAAATAATATCATCTATCAGGAAATATTGGGCGATACATTGCAACAGATGAAAACCAATTTACTTCATCAATGAAATATTTTTTTTTAAATCTATTATCAGCTAGAGACTGTGTCATTATACAGGGTGTATTAAAACGTGCGGAGAATATTTAAACCACGCTATTCTACGTCGAAGAAGAAGCAAAAAACTCTAATACCGTTTTAGTATTAACTCTTTGGTTAAAGAGTTATTAATGCCCAAACTTTGAAAATTTTTTCGACTATGGTTGAGAAATCTATTTAAATAGTATCAACAACACATCGTTCAACAATTAAAATAAGTACACAAATATAAATTATAACATTTCGGTAATTAGTTTACGTATAATTTAATATATAAGAATGCAAAATCTTCGCGATTTATAGTTTTGGAAGACGTTGCAACTATGCGTTATAGGCTGGGTTGATTTTTAAAATAAAATTGATAGCTGGATGTATTGCTGACGGATTGATTATTGTCATTTTTGACACTTGAAAAAGTCACTTTTTGTTTCTAATATTTTCGTAAAACTTCTGCTTCACTCATTATTTATTAGTTATTTGCTGTTATCATTGTTCTAAGTTACTTTGTTCCTTGTTTGTTTTTCTTGTTTTGTGTTTCTGATTTTGAGAAAAATTATGGCATACAGTTTTCCTGAGTACGCAGATATGTATTTGATATTAGGCGTATGTGGCGGTAATTTTTATTGAGCTTCAAATTTATATGCCGAACGTTATGTACACAGGAGACATCCGAATGCTCATATTATTCGAAGACTAGATCAGCGCTTAAGAGAAACAGGAAGAATGGAACTTGTGCAGGGAGTTGGTGGAAGACCACGACATGTATTGCAACCCGAAATAGAAGAGAACATCTTACAGGTATTTGAAGACGAACCTAGACAAAGTACCCGTTCTGTAGCTCGAAGACTTGACTTGCCTTGATATTAGCCATACTGCTGTACATCGACTGTTAAGACAAAATCTCTTACATCCGTTCCACTTCCAGCGAGTCCATGGGTTGCTTCTGGAAGATTATCCGCGACGGATAGGGTTTTGCACATGGTTATTACGGCAACAAGTAGTCAACCCGGCTTTCATTGAAAACATTTTATGGACGGATGAAGCCACATTTCCCCTTAATGGAATGTTTAATATGCACAATATGCACCACTGGGCCGATGAAAACCCTCATGTCTTGCATCAAACTAATCACCAGTTTAGATTCAGCGTCAATGTATGGGCTGCAATTATCGGAAATAGACTAATAGGGCCACACATTTTGCCTCGTCGATTAAACGCCGAATATTTTATTTATTTTTTAAACAACGATTTTCCGGGATTATTGGAGGTAGTACCGTTACTTCGTCAGGAGAGACATGTGGCCTCAGTTCGATGGAGCTCCAGCCCACTGGGGGCATCAAACTAGCGATTGGTTAAACCAAAACTTTCCAGAGCGGTGGATCGGCCGCAATGCTCCGATATCATGGCCCGCAAGAAGTCCCGACCTAAATGTCCTAGATTTTTTCTTTTAGGACATTTTAGAAGCTTTTGTTTATGAAGTAGAAGTCGAAACCGAAGAGCAACTTATTGAACGGATAAATAATGCAGTTAGAGAAATAAAGAATGCTGCTAAATCTAACACCAAACAGTATTGCTCGGTGTACTAAATGTTTAGAAGTTGCAGGTGTTCATTTTGAACAGCTATTGTAACCAAAAAAGGAGTTAAATTTAAAAACGTATTCAATCTTGAGTTGTAAATTATTTCAATAATTTTAGGGGATATTAATGAAAAACATGAACACATACTTGATTTAATTGCAGATTCACAAGCATATACGATCAAGGGTAACTAAATGTCTCTTAGCTTTAAATTGTACAGCGTTGCCAAATTAAAAAACCTTTAAGTGCTTATAATTTAAAGACTCTTCGTCTAAGACCAAATTGGTGTTACAGTTTTTTGCTTGTTTTTCAACGTATAATTGCGTGGTGTAATTATTAGCCGCACGTTTAAATACACCCTGTATAGAAAACAGCAATCTTTTATTGAGATTTTTCTTGATATAAGTGTAAAACGGAAATATTTTTATATTTTAATAATGTAAAAATCTAACAAATGGCATAGCTTAGAAGCCCTCCCACAGGTTCTTCTTTGTTTTTGCGTATTTCCGAAAGTCCTGAATAATCTCCGAACAGCTTTTTTATATACTTTTTAATTACATTACCAAGCGTGGGGCGCAGCCCATGCTCGAATTACTATTTACAATCACAGTAGCGAATGATTAAATTTATTATAAGAATAAATACCTAAAACATATTTGGTTTTCATGACATGCATTTGTTATTTGGTATTTGGTCCAGTATATCTTGGTTTCAACTCGGCCCACTTTTTGTCACCAGTAGTGTAATTATCGTTTAAAAAACACTAAATGTAATGTTGAGATTTTACTGCAGGATAACTACAGATAAATACGAAACGTGTTTGCCTTTTAATATTTGTAATATATTTAACTCTTTACGTGGTTTATAAATAACTTTTTGCTTTAATTACAAACTTAGCCAAAGGCTGAACTGGCTTTTCTAGGTTGTTTAAAATAAATTTAATTTAAAATAAATATTGCTGTCAACTCACCTGTAATTATTGCTCTTTAGCCACATAACTAAACTCAGAATATAATCGAAAGGGCGTAGCTTAAGTGAAATTAGAATTAGAAACCGTTTTTTAATCTATAATCCTGTAAATGACATATTATTTGCTTATAGAACTACATAATTCGTTAGAGGAGGAACTTGTATAATAGTAACTGACACCTGTAGTAGGGCTGTTAGTAACTCGCCCTAACTTTGTACAATGATACATTGGACATCAGACGACCTACCAATAATTTTTCAAACTACTATACTGTAGCGAAATGCGCTATAACTATAATTAAATAAGTTACCATTATATTTCATAAAAGCTAATTAAACACTTTCTGTGTGCAGATTCAGTAAATGCACGCATTAAAATAACTAAAGAATATAACGCTACCAGTATACATGACCTACCAAATATAAGAACGCAAAATTTCCATTAATCTTCGTTTCCCGCATATGCACATCAGCCTTTGGTATAGGGAAAGTTTCCTGGTGAGGAGGAAAATTAATTACTGAAACTCTAGATGGGATAATCAAGTTTCAGTAAAAAGCAGGACCATGCTGACTTCATGACGTTGCAACGGCGGCATGATATGCAGTAGCAACGCCACATGTGGTCTATAACGAAATTTCCGGTAACAAAGCTGTATACAGGAAGTTGTATGTACATACTAATTAACACAACTGTCTAAGTTAGTCTACCGAAAAAAAGCGCCACGGAGAACATTAAAAAAGTTCCTATTAACGTCTTTCTTAAACGGTTTAGATTCTAAAATACACTGTCTAAAAGTTATCTATGAAATACCGGTTTATATAAAATTATTTCAATAAGAGTTCATGGTTAAATTTTTGATTTTCAAGATAATTATTACTTGTTGTTGGTTATTATTAGCGGCTGTAATAAAACGAGTCAAACTGTCTAGTTTTAAAAAGTGTCTCTCTGCCTATTATATACCAGGTTTAGTAATTTAATTAACGGATTAACGCTGCAGCACTGGATTCGTGCGAATATTAGATAAAATTCAAGCAGTAGCATATAATAGTTTACAGTTTACCAATAAATGCTAGTCAAACGAAGATCGAGCAGCTGTTAGATTCCGTGAAAAATAGTAGCGCTTACAAAGTATTATGTCAATAGTCATGGAGCAACGAATCAATATTTAATTTTGATATTAATTAGGGAAAACTCCAACTGAAACTCATAAAATGTTGAAAACCTGGGTACAGTGCTAATAGCTTAAGTTATACTAATGTATTTAAATGGTTTAAAGGTTTTAAAGATAGACATGAGAAAGGTCAAGATGACGCTAGAATCAGGTATCCGGCGATCAATTCGGTCCAAAGAGTTCATGAAATTGTGACAAAAGGACACCGATTTACCCTTTGATACTAGATGAGTTGAACATCAATAAGGAGAGATTCGACAAATTTTTCTTAGCTGCATTGTCACTGCATTGATGGGTCGTAGGTATTTTAGTACCGCTACTTCCATCCTGAGACAAATCGCCAGTACATGCAGTGGATTGTAACATTATTACCAAGACCCAAAAAGTTTATTTCTATAAATCTAAAATCAAAACATTGCTGATGATCTTCATAAACAGTGTACGATACAAAAAGAATTTGTGCCTGAAGAACGAGCAGTAAAAGGTACATTTTACGTTGAAGTGATGAAGTGATTATTGCAGCACATTACTCGAATGTGACCACAATTTCTAAAAAGAGTAGATATTCACGTTGTATGACATTGCACCTGTCCATCCTGCACTGATTGCAAAGTCATTTTTCATTAATCGCGACGTTGTTGTGATCAATCACTCACCCTATTCAGCTAACTTCGCAATAACAATCTTTCCTGAGGTGAAACTGTCAGTCAATGTGAAAAGAGTTCAGTCCGTCGAAGATTTTAGGAAATACGTAATCATCGAATTAAAAGCAGTTTTCAGACGCATTTCCCTACTGTTTTAAGCTATTCTAGAATGTTACAAGAAGTGAGTTCCATTAAAGAGGAATTAGTTTGAGTAAATCTTCAACATTTTCCTGTTACTTGAATTATATTTCTCTTTATTGTTCCAGTTCAGGAATTAAATTGCTTCGCTTTGTATGTTACATTTGCCTGAAGTAGCTATGAAAGCTATTTCTATCATGCAACAGTAAGATTTTGCATCCAACAAACTGTGGTCTACATTCTCACCGTTTCTGAAATACAGGGTGTTGAATTTGATCTTCACCGTGTTTCAGATATAAAGTAAGATATTCAGATGCAAATTTGTGGATGGCAGGTATCTACTAGTAAGCATCCACATAAGCGTTTATCGCAATATATTTATACGCATTTTAAAAAATTAACTAACTGTTCTTGTCCCTTTTTTATCCTATACTTATTTTTATTTGGAAACTGTATGAGATCAGCAATAAATTGCGTATGGGAAATGATTGCGGAGAGGCCCGAAGACTGTTCCACACCTTGCTGCCCCTTTAACCCAGTTTGAAGTAGTTAGTGACGTGAGGCATTAACTTAGGGGGACAAAATGTTTTAGGTGCTCTCCGAGGCACCGCGGATGGCAGAGTGTTAGCGAAGATTTCTGTCACCTATCCAAGTAGGTACTACGTGGATAGTTGCTTAGCTTTGAATACTATTTGATCAATACTCGTGCTTGTCCTCCACGCTGCTTTCCAATGAGTTCAACACGGAAAAATAATTAGTTGTTTGTTGCCCTCCAAAAACGACACAAATAAAACTAAACGCTACTTAGTTGTTGACCACACAGTTTTTTTTTTGTTTAAATAACAAATCCTTTTAAGGATTGTGACTTTGTGATTTTTTTTAATATTTCAACACCCTTAACGTTGTTTAGGTTATTAAAACTGGTCCTAAAGACCAACCATTAATTTTTCTATGTTAAATCTTAAAGCTAAAAAGTAAATATACATAAAGTACATCCAATGACGTCCTAGGTTTAGAGCTAACTGGTACGAATACGCTTACAGGATTCTCACTTGCTCACTGTGCTCTGCTTTTAATCACACAACACTAAACCAATTCGAATGGCTTAATCCTCTTCAGCCTGCGGACTATATGGATATTGTCCAATAGTCGAAGAGCTTCCACGTTGACATGCCGATGGAGTCTGTCTTCGTGCTTCCCTGCAAATCTTCTAATCTCGTCCTTAACAGAGGGAATGTCAAGATCACGATGAATATCCTTATTACGTACATACCATGGCGCATTTAGCATGTTACGCAGTACCTTGTTTTGAAACGTTTGGATCGTCTTGATGCTGGTCTCTCTGCTGCAGCCCCATAGCTGTATACTGTATAGCCAGATGGGTTTGATGATCTGGTTATAGATAAGAATTGTATCCTGTATTGGCAACTTAGAGTCCCTACCCAAGAGCCAATAGTGCTGTTTATATTTAATGCCTAGTTCTACACTTTCCTTCTTAACATGTTCCTTCCATCGCAGCTTCGTATCCAGGGTCATACCTAGGTATTTGGCCGAGTTTTCAAACGGGACAACAGTGCCATTGATATTGATGGAGGGTGGATCAACCACTCTTTTATTGATGAAATTGATATGGCTGGATTTAAGCTCATTCAGTTTAATTTTTCCTGTGTTAGTCCATTCAACTATACTGTCACAAGCTCTTTGTAGCTTTTCTGTGGCAACCACTGCATTTTGACCTACTGCAAGCAAAGATGTATCATCAGCGAAGGTAGCTGTGGTAATTTCTTGCATCTCTGGAATGTCATTGGTATACAGCAGGTACAAGACTGGTCCCAGAACACTACCCTGAGGTACACCCGCAGAAATTGAGAGTCTTGTTCAGTTTATGGATCAAGCCTTCATGCCAGACTTTGTCGAACGCTTGAGCTACGTCAAGAAAGACAGCGGAGCACACCTGTTTTTCTTCTAAGGTCTTTTCTATTACATCTACGATCCGATGTACTTGATCTATGGTAGAATGTTTCTGCCTGAATCCAAACTGGTAGTATGGAATCAGTTGTCAGGCTTTTGAGAAACAATTTCTCGAAAAGTTTGGAGATGATCGGGAGCAGTGATATGGGTCTGTACGACTTCACATCATGAGGAGGTTTTCCGGGTTTTGGTAACATTATTACTTCCGCTACTTTCCGATTGGAGGGGACGTATTTTAATCTAAATGTCGCATTTATGAGGTAGGTAAGCATGACTATACCTTTTCTGGGCAGTTGTTTCAAAATCTCCCCTGTTAGCAGATTGAATCCTGGGGCCTTTTTTTGAATTCAGATTTCTCTTGATCTCTTTTTCTAGCTCCTTTGGGGTAACTGGAGTAATTTCTTCTGAGAGATGATTTTTGAATGGTTAAGTGTGTATTGTACTTGCATCTGATTAGGCTGGAAGGTTTCTGCTAGATGCTCAGCGAGAATCCTAGCTTTTTGTCTGTTATCCCTAGCCCAGGGACCATTAAGTTTGTGATTAATTGTCAATTTTATGTACGGTTTTCAAGTGTAATGACAGCTCAGTTGGTAGAGCGCTCGTTTTCTGAGCAAAACGTCGATAAAAATCTCAACGCTAAGGGGAAGCACGTTGGCGAGAAGACAGTGGCGGCCAGAAGTGGGATAAACTGTTAAGGAATATGCAGATTTAATGTGTGCAGCTTGTCCTGGTCAAACTAAATACTTAGGAAAGAGTTGTAAGTGTCACCGAGAAAAATTTAGCAAAATAAACGCCACGATTGTTTCTAGCTTTGCAATTAGTTTTATATTCTCTCTTTTAATTCTTTTGTGGGCATTAGTTTCATATTTCTTTTCTTTTCGACACAGGAGATGGCATCACTTACTATTTAACAGAGTCCTTCTATCTTCGAGGCTTCTTCATACTTCCATATATTCGCCTGTATTCTTTCAGCATACGTCATTTGATTGCAGATAATCCTCGTCCTTCTCTGTAGTTATTTAACTTAGTTTGAAATTATTGGTCCAATCTATTATAATTTTATTCTCACCATAAAATGATTCGTATCCGCATCCAGACCTCTGCAGCTCCTTACGTTAAAAGTGCTTCTTCCTCATTTTCTATCGATTAGGCCTGATCCAATTAGTTGATAGCTGAATGATTCGCCGAGATCGATCTGTCGTAATTAATATCATGTTGCTCAAAATGTGTAATGTTGACGTTCATGCTCCTACTCCTTGCAAAATGCCAAAATAGTCTACCGTTTTCATTAGTCGTGATATACTTCGTATATTTTCGTATAGTAACATAGCATAGTAAATTTTTCATTGAATATTTCTAGGGTATAATAGCCTATCACAATTATACGCTAGTATACTTCATGTAGCTCTTCTGTCGTATTTATTTGAGTCTCTTCCGTTGGCATAATACCGTTTATTTAATTTCTTCTTGGTATTTACCACTAACGTGTGTGGTAGCTCAGTTCATAGGGCGCTCGCTTTCTAAGCAAACCGACGTTTTGAACCCAAGCCAGAATTGAGATTCTGGCTTGGGTTCGAAATCTAAGCATTACTTCGCAGATTTATAAAAATATTGTACTGCAACCAACAACACATAATACCCAACCCAATTTGCAACCGTGAGATCTTAAAGCTAAGAACATTCTCTAAAATTTTTGTCATTCGGATTCGACGTTAAACTGTAGAACCCCCAAATTTCTACCTAAGCGCTCAGGAGAAACACGTGGCAGAGAAGAAGCCGATACCTAACAGTGGAACAGAATGCTTTTGATGAGGACGGTGAATTACCATTAAATATCATGATATACGGTGAGTTCACGACGAAAAGAATAAATTCAATAAAATAAAAGCAATTGCAATAGCACTTCCGGTTTTCCTGGAAGTAACGCCAGCTTTCTTTTTACAAATATATGTGTATCGTAACGGATTTAGATAGATAATCAATAAACGTTTTCATTAAATACAAATTTGACATATTCATCAGGAAAATATACAGGAATATTTACCAAAATGTAGCAGATTTCACCCTGTACATACAATGCAATTTTATTTCGTGGTAGTTGCTATAGAAACTAATATCTTTGTCAGAATTACTGGTGACTGCTAATAATTGTAGTTTTTTAAGAATTGATCACATAACTAATATCCAATCAATTATCAAGATGCGTCTAACAGAGAGAGCGAGAGAACGAATAGATAACTGGCTTTGAAGATTGAATTCGAACTCAAGAACAAACCTGCAATTTATTTAATGAAAGCACCCTGGCTGTTCGGCAATTCGTGAATCTACTGTGCGTAAAATAGAAAAACAGTTCAGAGAGTTTGCCCATGTTAGGGATTTTCCTAAAGACAAACCAGCCCAGATACCTCAAGACGTTAAGGGAAACATCCTATTAGAAGCTGAAGAAAATCCTAATTATGAACTGAGAACACCTAGAATTTTGCGAGGAGATAATCGAAAGGCGTAATGAAAATTTAAATTTCATTTAGAAAATAGTTTCCTCCGATGGAGCAACGATTTGTCTAAATGGTACCATCAGTGGGCATATTTTCAGGTATTAGGCGACAGAAATCCTGAAGTGAATACAGGAAGTGGACACTCAACGTCCTCAGAAAATTAATGTGTGGTTGGGAATCGTGGATTACAGATTTCTAGCACCATATTTTTTTTAAGGAACACTTAACGAAGAACTCCACCTGTAGTCTCTTCACTCACATGTTATTCCTGATTTAGCTGCTCTATTTCCCAATCATCCAAATCCTGATCTATCAGACTATCAAATACTTTTCCAGCAGGACGGAGCACCTCCATATTACGCGTTAGTCGTTCAATAGTTTTGGATGTCACCTTCCCCAACAGATGGATCGGCAGGAAGGAACGTATTGAATGGCCACCTAAGTCACTTGATACCTCTAGATTATTTTTGTGGGGTTGAGTTTAAATATTTAGTATAAAAGTTTGTTTATGCTTATTAATCGCTTGTTAAGTTACTATCTAAACTTGTATTTTCGGTTGCATTCATTTTATAATTTTTGTAAATAATTCTGTTAATTTTACCAACAAATATGTTAAATTTGGGCTTACTGAAAACGTTTATTGATTATCTATCCAAAACCGTTAAAATATACAGGATGTTGATTTAAAATAAGAAAGTTAGTGTCACTTCCGCGAAAAGCGGAAATTCTATTAAACCGACATATACAAACATACAAACTGACGTCTCACAACATTTTAAAAACAATTGCCTCTATTTTGTTGAAATTATTTCTTTCATACTAAACTAACTGTATATTTAATCGTATAGTGGTTTAGTGTTAATTATTATTTCTTTTTTGATTAGGAAACCACTACTTATATTTGTGTGTACAACTCCATTTTCTTTATATATGTTGTTTAAAAACTATCCTAGGAACATTTTCTTTTCTTTAGGTAATTTAAGAAAAAAATACCCTGCGCAAGTGACTCCAAAAAAAACTTCGTTACAGAGTTATAAATTTAAACGTTACGATGAAATTGTTAAGAAAATATCAACTAAATTGCCATGAAAATAGAAACGCATCACTATATATTGTCAGCTGTAACTTGTCGAAGACATGTAATGGAATAGGTCTAACTTCAGAGAAATGTATCTCCGTAAGGATTCGTTTTCAAACCTACGACCGTATAAATTGTCCTTCTTAAAATGATCTAGGAAATTACAACTTAAAATGTGCCGCTGTAATTTTTAAACACCCTGTATAGGCTTTTACTTTTTGGATTTATTCCCTGTAATTCCACAATTCGCCTTATATTTTTAGGATTGGTATTACCAATTTCTACTGCCATTCCATTCCACAAACATCTTGTGTTTGAGGTTTTATTACTACTTCATTCCTCTTTGACGTTCTCCTTTGTATTTATTAACTCATATCCCCATTTCCTGCAGTTTCCCTCGCATTTATTTCCCATCCATCTTCTGCTGCTAGATTACTACAGGATATTGGTCAGCATACGTTACTTTTTTCTACGACCTTTGATCTTTCAATATCCGTCTGCTCTCTGTCACTTTTTTCTGTTTTAAAGGTGATTGGATGGAGTTTTCCTTGTTATTGAGTTAGTCATCTACTTTATACTTTTGTGAACTTCCTAATTTGTTTTTGGTATTGATTACATCTCTTTTTATTCTCCAAGTTATAAATTTTTACAATTATATAGGCCTGTAGTGTTTCAAGTTTTTTGATGAAAATTCACGGAGTTTTTCATTTAGGCATAGAAAAAATTGTATTAATATTTCCAATAGAACAAAGAATAAATATATAGAATAATATTCAAATCATATTCCTCTTTATTTTACGACTTATGGACATCAACTTGTAGTTACATCTACCTATCCTTTGAATATAAGAAATTCATCTTGAACTCTTCTTAAAACTATTACAGTAAACTTTTATACATTTGAGTATTTAACAACTTCTAATTCGCCCTGTATTGAATTGTCCTGCAGATATTGCATATTCAGTTTGAGAATAAATTGGGTCGTATAACAAGCCCACCCTGTACATGCGAGTTCATCATTCCGACGTTCAATATTAGAACTTCTTTGTTGAACCAATTTGTATCTGCTCGAAGTTTCCTTTACCTTCGTCTACCGTTTTTCATCAACTAACTTTCGGGAACTCAATGTATCGCAGACAGTTTTAAATTTGATTTAGAAACTCTTAACTTTTTAATGAATCATTGCGTAAACTGTCCAAAGCCTTCGGTTCTGTAAAAAATATACCCTACGCTGTGTTCTGTGGCTTTGTTTTTTGGCGAATCAGCAAATTTGAGACTTAGTAAATTTGTGTCAATAAGCTTTAAAATGTAAGTAACATTTATCCCTTCAAAACATCGGAATTGTGAAAATTGTTTAGATTATTATTGTGACCTACATCACTTTCACAAACACCTGTCATGGCCGCCGGAAAACAGATAATGTGCCTCGGCGAAAAGGTCACACAGCTGTATGATACAATATTACAATCATATTTCGCATAAAGAGTAATGGTTCAAAGCATAAATGCAAAGTTTCCTCAAGTATTTAGAGTTTCCTTGCTCAGTTGCTAAGTTTACATCGAATCATGAGGAAATTCAGCCAAGTGATGCATTAAACGTCAAACTGCAACGTGTATCTTGCACAGACATGGAGCTGTGATGGAGCATTCTATCAAGAGAAGTGGTGTTTTGAGCAGTAACTCTAGTATTAAGCATGATGGATACTTGGAAACTGCCAGCCGCTGGTCATTTCTCCTAACACATTGAAATGGCGCAATTCTGCAACGTTTGAGGTTTCTTGTTTTCTCTACCTTAGGATAAGAAAGTTTGTAAAAAACCCATTTTAAAAGTAGAAACCTTATTCTTTCCTTTCAATAATTTAACTTCTTTAGAATTTATATTTGTGAACTCTAGAACAGAATTAAATCAAATAGATTAGCAGTTTCTCGAATATTTAATAGAATTGGAATATATATATATATGTAGCTTTCACAGGCCTTAGACGCCCATCGCCTTTTGGTGTGAGGCAAGGCTAAGTTAGTTTGTGCTGTGCACAACAAGGCCCGACTCTGCGGGTTACCGTGTTGTTGCGTAACTATGCGTAACCTGCTTTTGTGTGTGAATGTTTTTTGTTTATGGGCTTGTTACTCCTCTAATGCGACCGTAATAGAATTAGAATACTTACGTAAAATTTTTAAAAACCATTTGTAAGTAATTCGCCGGTTTTTGGATCATTAAGGACAAATTTTAAATAATTTTAACGCTTATCACATTAAGTCTGTGACTAGAGCATTAAGCTCACTTCCAAAGCAGACTCTAATAACATGCCTCATACTACTAGCTAATTCGATATTTTATAACCAGCAGCGTATCCGGAACAGCTACGTTCTTGAATATTTTCCTGAACGACTTTTTCCATCTCCGAGCAAGCACTTTATTTTAAAGCAGCGGAACCCGCTCAATCTAATAACTTCTTTTTTTTCTCACTCATTCATACTACCGCCCCCCTCGCCCCAGAACCGCTTTCGCATTACTTCAGGGGGTGCGGGCGTCCTTACATACTAAACATTCATGCAACATGCACCCTAAACTTAACTAAGCAAATGCGGTTGTCCCCGTCGGGATTCCATCGTATTTACTGTGACCTCGAATGGCCAATGCGTTCTCGCACTAGACCACCGCGGTCCCTAATAACTTCTTGAAAAATATCTAGTGTTTATGGCAGTGTAAACTGTGCTATACTACATGCTCAATGCCTTATAGCAAGATGTACTAGGCAGAATGTTCCAAAACGTACCGATAACATTTCTAAGATAAATTCTAAAACTTATTTAGAATCGGAAAGTTCATATAAACATATGTCCTAAATACAACCGTTAAAAAGTTATTGTTTATTTCATAATTTATGTGACTAAAATTTTACTTCAACGGATTACTAAAATACTGATCTAGTTACCGCGATCGCGTCTTTTGTTTGTTAACATTTCAACATCCTTTTTAACAAATTATTGTTTGTAACTTGTCTATAATAAGAGTTAAAATAGAAATAAAAATACAACACCGACCAAGACCCTTACAAAAACTAAAGAAACAACTTGTAGAAATGGACATAAGGAAATTGCAAGAAAATGGAGAAAGATACAGAGAAGAACTACAACGTACTCTAAGACAACGCGAAAGTAAAACAAACTCCCCAAATTTAGAAGACCTGGCAAGAAATATAACAACTTCATTGGACAAAGCTGCGCAGAAAGTAGCAAAGAAAGAAAATATGAAAACAGAAAAATTAAGCAAGATAACAAGAAATAAAATAAAACAGAGAAATACACTATTTAGAGAAACTCAAACAGAAGAACTAAGAAAAATTTCCAAAGAAGCAAGACAATTGATAAGAAGAGATCTACAAAAATATTACGAATCAGTGATAGAAAAACCCATTGAAGAGTAAAAAAATATAAAATGTTTAAAAAAATCGGAACCTAAACTACAAATCATAAGTTTAAAAGATAATAAGTGGACGCGACTGCCTCCCTGGACTTTCCCGTACTGGAAACTGTTCATATCATCTTTATTCAACAGTAGAGTTATTTTCCTCAAAACGGTTGTTCAAGTGCTATCCTAAAACCTTGCCTCGTAACGAATAGACTTACAAGGCTTGTAAGAAGTCCCGCCAAATATCTGCGGTGCCCCTTAA
>JABXWE010008867.1:0-42424 GCA_014611495.1 Limonius californicus | reverse complement strand
TATACATACGATTTGAGTTCAAAATTCTCGTGTAAAAAGAACAGCAATATGTATTTGGTATGTGTTACGACAACATTTAAATTATAGTTATTATTTTATTTATAATGAAATCATTATTATATCTAAGTATTATAAACCAATATTGAGCAGCAATAGGCGGACGAACAAACAAGCGCCACTGGCAACGTTGCCTGCTTTCAAAAAACATAACCCCATCAAGAAAAACTAGCATAACTTAATTAATTGACAAATTTCAATGATACCACACATTCCCCCAGATTTCCACAGCCTGTTGGATGGCAAATCAATCGTGAATAGATTATACTTTTTTCATTATACAAAGTAGAATAAAATTTTAAATTTTATTTGCAAAATTAATATTAACAAATATTTACCTCTAGTATTAAGATATTTTTTTAGAAATATATTGTACGTATAAGGTATAACTAAATAGGTATTGTAACTAAAAACTTTTGTCGTGGCGAAAGTCCACAGTTTTGGTAAAGTCCGCGGGAAAGTCGGCAGACATCACCCACTAGCGTACAGTTTTATCTGTCCCAGAGTTAATATTCAGACTTGCCCGAGGGTTTTAACGTTACGTTAGTAGTAGCCTACGTTTTTGATCCGTGACGGTCCAAAACCGTGAAGGAACCTCCGCGTGTATGGCTAGCTAATTACACGTTTGCAAGTTTTTCTATTTAACGCATGCATAATTTCTGAGCTTATGAAGTGCCTGTTGTGGCTATATAAGAAGTGACATGGCAGAAAAATCCACCCAACACCATGACATATAATACACCTTGCTTGCTTGCTTTGAAAGAGCGAGATCTAGGACGCGGTTTTCCAAGCATCTCTATGCACTTAGGCCACATTTGGCCCATTGTACACCCTAACTAACTAACTAAATTTTGCCTATCTGGGGTAATTCCAATTCCAGTAGTGATTTTTAACGTTAACGTGTCACACATCGCAGTGGCACGGGACCTACGGCTTCACTTCTTATCCGACAGAAAGCGCATTTTCAAATTTTTCCCCGCTAAAAGAATCTCGCCGACCTCAGCCAGGTTCGAACCCGCGTCCCTCGGATCTAAAGGCAAATGCGCTAACCACTAGACCACCGAGGCCAGCTATAATACACCTACTTCTACTATTTATATTCACAAAGCTTAATTTTTCTATAAGTACGGCTTCAACTGTTCGGTAGTAACTTCTAAAATACTCAAAATCCATCGGGCGTAACTCTTTTATCTTAACTCTGAAACGGATATTAGAAAAAAATGACTAATACCAAACAGAATGTTAGCTAAGAGATAAAAGTAGGCAATTTCTTCCCAAGGGATGACATTTTTTAATCCCAAGACAGGAAAATCTTTTTCCTCCCTCACAATAATCGTTAAATAACAGGTTTTATTTCAGATTTTTGTGGCAGGAAATTTTGAGAAACATTTCGTACCATTTCCTCCATGTGTTCAGGCATGTCTTCATCGCCGTTCTAATTAAAAATGTAAAACTGCTTGAAATATTTCGATGTTTTGAAATCTTCTCAGGCAATTTAATTTGTTTAATGTTTGTTTACAATCCTCGCCCTAGTTATCGCAGATAAACCGTCGCCGCCGTCAGATAATTTTTAATAATATATGAATGTAAAAAATGAGGTTTCTATTTGAAGTTATTTTTGGTGTTTGAAAAAACAATATGTGAAACACAACCAGAAAGTGTTTCTTCTTCCCTTGCCTTGGGTACTTTATTTCTCTCGCCTTCGGCTCTTCAAATAAATGGCACCCGCATGATGATAAATATCGTTTTTTCCCTTGTTACACAAATAACTATTAATTCGTTAATTCTGAAAAACTCTATAACCACAAATTTAAAGGAACGCATAGAAAATTTATTTTTTTTTAATTTCTTTCGTTACTGGCAATTGTTGAATTACTCACTACAAATTGTTGTTTCTTGACACATTTCTCAGAACTTGCAACTTGGAATTACATGTTCACATCTCTTTAAGCTGTATTGTGTTGTGGTAAGTGTTGCCTTATACAGTATGTTCACTAAAAAAGAAACTCTAGCAGGCTTTGAAATTTTTATCAAGGTATGGCTTAGCCCAGAGCTGTCCAACGGCAAGTGCCCCAAGGGCCGCTTTAAAAAAAATACGGTTTGGAGGGTCGCATTATAAAATACTTCGTTGCAACTTTATCAGTGAGTTTTAATAGGTATGGTATACAAAGAAAAAACGCGTTTGTATTATTATTGTAATTTATTCAAAAAATATCAAATTACAAAAAAATTAGTGGGAAATTTGAGGATGTTGGTTTTCACTAACGAATGCATCAATATTAACTTTAATATTTGTTGTTGATAAACGAAGCAACTGAGTAAGTGACTTATCATAGAGGGAACATCTATATTTTGACTTTATAAATTTCATGTTGGAAAAGCTGCTTTCGCAAAGATACGTGCTTCCCAGCATTGAGCCCAGTGTAAGCCCTAAATTTCGCAAGTTTGGGTATCGTTCTTCTGACAGCAACTTGCAAAAGTCCAATGCAGTTTCAGTTCTTCCTTGGTAAAAAGGATGTGATTGCAAATCACACAATTCCAGTTGAAGGTCTGCTCTGCTTACGTTCTCAACTGAAATTGTGAGGTAAATTTGAAACTTCCTCAAAATGCTTCATTTCTTCAAAATGCTCTTTACAACTTGGAAAAAATAAAAAATCATTTTTTTCTAATGAAGACTTGAAGAGCTTAATTTTATTCTTAAATCCATTTATGTGTCCAAATAAGTTGGCAATATTCTGCTGTTTTCCTTGTAACTTCAAATTCAATTCGTTAAGGTTAGATGTCAGGTCTGTTAAAAATGCAAGGTCTCTGCTAAAAATTGTGCATCTACCATTTGATTTTCCAGTTCCGTAGAGTTGGACTTGACTTCATCTTTAAGGAAAATAGGAATCTCCTTGCGTAGAGCGAAGAATCGTTGGAAACAGTTTCTGGCGCTTAACCAACGAATATCGGTGTGAAGTAACAAGTCCCCATATGTAGCCTCTACTTCGGCTAAAAAATCGCGAAACTTTCTGCGAGTCAAAGTACGATTGTCCCCTCCAATAATATTAGTTATTTTAACAACCATTTTCATGACATTCATTTGACGTAAGGATTTTCCACATAGGGCCTCTTGGTGAACAATACAGTGTATCACAGGGCAATTGATGTTGTTTTGTTTCAAGAGTCCCGCTAATCCAATTTCAGTTCCCATCATAGCTCTGGCTCCATCTTGACAATACAGGAACATTTATCGAATCCCCCGTAGTCTGACACCACCTTATTTACAGCTTCAAAAATATCCGTACCCTTGGTTGTACCTTGGAGAGGAATAAGATCAAGCATCTCCTCTGCTACACTGAAGTCGTTTTGAATAGTTCGGATAAAAATTACAAGCTGGCTAATGTCGGACAGATCAGTGCTTTCATCCAGGCATAGCGAAAAATATTTACATTTTTCAACCGTGTCATGCAGTTTTTTGGATACATATTGATTAATATGGTCCACCCGTCTTGTAATTGTTTGATGCGACACTGACACTGTTTCGAATTTTTCGGCAATTTTTGTTTCATTGAATTGTTTTGCCATTTTGATTGCACAGTTTTTAATAAGTACTCCATCACTAAAAGGTTTATTCGCTTTGACAATTTCCAGCGCTACTTCGTAAGAAGCGGCAATACTGCACTTGTTATCAGTGTCAGATTTTAAAAAAAATATTGTTTGTTGTTTTAGTTATTTCTTATAATCAGTAATGATAGCCTTTCTTGACTCCCCTGTATATTGCTGAAACGTTTTCTCGTGTACCGTAGTGTAATGTCGTTTCATATTATATTCTTTGGGAACCGATAGTACTTGCATACAAACAATTCACTGAAGTTTATTATTGTTGTTTGTGATTAAATAGTCTGATTCCCAACGGTCATTATAAACTCGATGTTCATTCGTTATTTTTCTTTTCTGCGAAGACATATTTCACCGAGTATTTCACTTAAAAAGGCTTTAGAATTGGTGCGTAACGCACACTAGAACAATTATTAACTAACTCTGTCCGTCCCCCTTGACTCAACCTTCTTGTATACGTGCGCGTGGCTTCTCGAATATTCGAGGGTGATCGAACAAGATCGGTCCGATTTCCAGTAACTTCGCTGCGACCTTCTATCCGTCGCCAGTGGCGTCACACGTGTTTTTATTTATATTTTATCGTTAATGTAAGAATTTTGCATATTTCGTATTTGAGGATAATTTATACTTTTTGCGGCAAAAAGTAAGGTCGCGGGCCGCATGCGGCGCATGCTCATGTTGGACAGCCCTGGCTTAGCCCATATGTTACAATTGGCAGTCATAATGTCACTTATAAATGACAACAACAACAACAATCACATTTCGAGGTTATGTGGGATATGTGATACACTTTAACGTATACATAGGAATACATGTTAACGGTAAGCGATTCGGAATCGACCTGTTTCGGAAATGAAACATGAACATCTAATTATTATTTAATTATAAAGTTCAAATTGTCAGAAAATCAACTAACATGTGTAGGTATACCAGTGTATACAGGCGGAAGTTTGTTTTATTACCAATTAAATCGTGTTTTAAGTACTGATTTAAAAATTAGTAAATTTCGTTATTTCGCTTCCTATAAAGTGCTTGCTGTAAGAAGACACTATACGTACATTTACCATGGCAAGCTGCGAGTTTTTTTTTTAATAAACATACTGTATTTAAGACGTTATTTTCTCTAGATAAACATTCGCATTTTTTGAATAGTAATCCTTTAAAATTGCTTTTTTTGCTTTCGTCAATTTAATTGTAAACCAGTTTATAATGGGTTATTTAGCACCGACTGATATCACTAGGGCTGTAACAATGATTGAAAATGGTCGAACTTACAATGAAGATGCCCAAATATTTGCTAAATCAAAATCGCCAATCCACCGTAGTGTCGGAGGCCGACTGGAGTGTATGTGAGAAGACGGGTTAAGGCAGAAAACGCAGAATCACGGTTGTAGATGATCTATTAGAACTTTGCAAACATTCCGAAACAGACATCAAACGACAATTCAAACAAGAAACGCACTGGAAAAAGTTTGTAAAATCAGCATAAGAGAGCACACAGTCAGAAGAAGGCTCAAAGAAGTTGGTTTATGTGCCAGTGAAAGCCCCAAAACTCCAAAGACGTCATCGAGTAGCGCGACTAGATTTTCCTCGAGAATTGCAATTATGCTAAATGGGGTCAAGTTTTGTTCACGAATGAGAGGTTTTTTTGCGTAAATTCGATTGACGATAGGGAAAGATTATATCGACGTCAAGAAGAACAAAATGCATAATTTAATTTTACTCCTACTCTCTTTTGGTGGAGGCTCCAACAATGGTTTGGGGCGGCATATGTTTAGGGGCACGCGCTGAGTTGGTGGTGATTAATGGCGGCGCTTTAAGGGCAGATAGGTACATTACGGATATTCTGCAAGACCATGTAGTACCTTTCACCCCACACACCGGGGAAAGTTTCGTTTTAATGCAAGACAATGCTCGCCTGCACGTCGCTCGCTGCATAATTGACATTTTAAATCAAGTGGGCATAACTAAAATTAATTGGCCAGCATGTTCTCCGGACCTGAATCCGATTGAGCATTCTAGGCAGGCGACTCAGGTCGAGAATTCCTACTGGCCGAAACACAGAAGAAGTGAGAGCTGCTTTAAATGAAGAATTTTCTTATTTATTAAATGCTTTTTATTCTGTTTTTTAACGGTTTTAAAATGGCACAATACTTTGCAAAACCAACTTGAATTGGTTAGTTTAACTTAGTTTTAAGATATCCCGTTGAAATTGTTACAAAAAGAAAATTTATTTAAGTATAAAACTTAAAATTTATCTCTGTTCCTCTAAATTTGCCGGTGTCTTTATATGCATGTTCTAATTTTCTTAAACCACATTCAGGGAAAAATATCTAGGAAAAGAAGCGCGGGTGGACGTCGAACGTCATGGTAGAAAAGCTTATGTGACTCGTTCAATTGCTCTTCTATAGACCTATTCAGAAAAACATCGAAAATTAAAATATTGATCCATATTGATAGCTAACCTCCGATTGAAGACAGCACTCAAATAAGAAGAAGAGATGGTTTATGCTACAATACGCTGGTTGGCAATTCTTGTTCAATGTTAGCCCATATTTCCTGAAGAACAACTCTCAACTTATTTAGTGTAGCCGGGGTATTTTTGCGTATTCTAAATTGCATACTCATGATACCCATAGGTGTTTAAAATGTTGATTATGTACCGTCCAGCTTTCAAAGTTCCGTTTTGCAGAATAACAAGATCTGTATGGCCCCCCAAAGAAATTTCCTTCCAAACCATTATAGTGCCATCGTCAAATCTATCGGTTTAAGCAAAATTTATCTGCGCATATCTTGTACAATTGGATCTGTACACCCTTTCACGTCTATCAATTCCGCTCATTAAACATCTTGATTCATTGGTAAAGAGAATCCTTCTCCAGTCACCTTCCTGCTAATTTTCATGTTCGCACGCAAATGCTAAACGAGTTCTACAATGCGCTGCAGTCGATCGAGGCCTTCTTTGTGATCGGTTGTAAAACTTTTGAAACTCATTCAGTTCGTTCCTTGAAGTTTGCATCGAAATGGCTACTTTATAGGTTTGAAAAAACTGATTTTGTACGAACTCGAATGTGACGAATCGCTGCTTAAGGCACGTAATCTTAAAAACCTGTCCTGTCAACCACTTGTCACCCTTGTCCTGCATGTCTTCGGTGTTTTCTCACTTCTCGACATCTTCACAATACTCTAAACACCTAAATCAAACGACCGCAAGCCGTGCAAAAATATATTGCTGAGGCCTTTCTTCAATTCTATTATGCCGGCTTCGAACTTTCATAACTGATCGTCGTCTTTATCCTTTAATTTTATCACTTGGTTTAATTCCTCCGTTGACAGAGACATTTTTAGATTAAGTTTCTTACTGTTTTTACTTTTACTTTTTTATGGCTTCCTCCTCTGCTATTATTTTCACTGGCCAGTGCCTGGACCTATAAGTTGTAGATTTATTGAGATATACGTAGTGGAATGCCAGGAAATAAATTCTTTATTGTTATGAACAGAAAAAAACCCATCACTAGTAAAACAACTTACAGTCAACCGTTTTTGCCAGTTCTACTTACCAGCATTATTACCTACTCCCACATACAGTTAGTTACTAAATTACTTATTCTCAATATACAAAATGTTCAAAATTCCATTTAGCTCATAGTTGCACTTGTATCGAAGGAAATGGCGATCACTTCGAACATTTAGTTGTTTCATTGCTTGTAAATAGTCTAATATAACAGGAATTGCATAGTAACCGACTCTTGCAGTTGCTGCTGCCAAAGCACCAACTTTTACAGAATGCAACGGCGTTTCAACAGAAATAGGAGGTTTTAGGCAGATCACATCCTAAAACTCTGTTAATAAACATTACTTTGTTTGGGAAATCAAGTTTATCACTGAAAACATTTTTCGGAAGACTTCACGATCATGATTGAACGCATTAAGAAATCATTGCCGGAATTCTAGCTCTGCAGGAGTATCGTAAGGTATCAATATATGAATTTCTATGATTCAATATGGATACAAGTGCACATTTTTGTGTAACATCTTATGATATGATTCCACAGAGAGGTTCATTTATTGCGTTAAACGGCGAATAGAAGTGTGTGTATATGTACACCTTAAAAGCTGCTTGAAACTGCTGACGAAAAGAAGCACATTCAGGGGCGTCATTTGGGGGGGGCAGGGTAGGGCAATTGCCCCCCCCTGGCTTCGGACAAAAGTCTAACCAGATACAAAAGAAATACAAGAATTATCTGATTTAATTAGTTTGAGCAAAACTTTGGTTAAATCATCGCGTTTAGGTACCTACCTGTAAAGAACTGTCTAGATTTCTAGAATGTTCGAGAAGATCTGACGTCACCCGAGTGGAGGGATATAAAAGCAGACTGGCCGCTGGCATGGCACGAAGCTACTCAAGCTAGGTGTGTAGTTACAGCGTTACTCTTTTAATTATATGTAGATTCGGCAGTTGAGTTCTAATAAGATAACGATAGAGAGCGATGGACCAGCGATTGAAATAGTACTTTGCATTGGGATCTCAACTGCATCCAATGAAAGAAGTTTTTCATCATTAAACAAAATAAAAAATCATCTTCGCACTAGTACTGGTGACGATAGATGGTGCGATCTGCTTGTAATGGCCGTTGAGCGCTATTTTGTCAAAAATCTGAATTTAGACGATGTCGTAGACTATTTTGCAAGAATGAAACAAAGACGATATCGATTACTGAATTAGCAATTAGATACTTACTCAATTAAAACTAATATAATATGTTATTCTTTATGTATTACTAGGAATGACGGTTACTTTTGTTAGAATAAAAGTTTTCTTTTGTTACGCTATATTTACTCCATGTTTATAGACTTATACCTATACCTTTAAATAAAGTTTAAATTTTTATGTAGTTATTTATTTCTAGTAAATTAAAGATGTCGGAGAAACTTTTTTACTAGAATAGGGTACAACTTTTGTCTTAAATTATTTCGATAAGTTCCGCTAGATTTTAAACTTTATTTCTAAAATGTTCGATATTTTGAGATTTTTTTAAATTTCATCCTAAAATTGTCAGATGCTCTTAAATAGCTTTAAAATTGGCCACACCCACTTTAAAAAATTTTCGCCTGCGGCGCTACTTTTACTCCCTTGGCCTCCCCTGCTAAAGTCTGAAATGACGCCCCTAAGCACATTTGAAAACTGTTCCCGGATTCCATCAACTGTTTCACCATTTCAGAAGTAACTTTTAATCATGAAGGCTATTTCAAGTGTGAAAACCATTTTGTGCTATAAAATAATCACCTGGCACCATCAAGAGCTGGTTGTGTTCTGAAAAGAACGTTTCTGTAAAACTTACACCAACTACATACAGAAAACGATTAAAAAATGGCAGCAAGAGTAAAATGAAAAATATCACCAATAGTATAACAGACAAGGCACTGTTGATTTGAAAGAGCGAGACCTAGGATGCGGTTTTCCAAACATCTCTAAGCACTTCAGCCGTCATTCGCTTATTGTACACCCTAACTAAAAATTTTGCCTATCTGGAGTACTTCCAACCCCAGTAGTGATTTTTAACGTGTCACACATCGAAGTGGCACGGGACCTACGGCTTTACTTCTTATCCGACAGAAGGCGCTCTTTCAGATTTTTCCCCGCTAGAAAAGTCTCACCGACCTCGACCAGGTTCAACCCCGCGTCCCTTGGATCCAAATGCAAATACGCTAACCACTAGACCACCGAGGCCAGTCAGATGAGACACATTGTATAACTGCCACATTTCTGTCTTTTGTTTTTGCTATCAGTAGTGCATTTCCACATATACCTACTAATATAAATTAAATGTTCTAGTATATGTTATGGGTTCAAGGACTTTCAACAAAATCCAACACTTTCGACGTTTTACAATGAACATCGAATCGATCAACGAACCGGGCAACATTTCACCTCAAAAAGTGGGCAGTTTTCAACTATTCGGAGATAATTTATCCAAGTTTAACGAGGATTGTGTAAATACAATCTCTGAAACTAATAATTTACCCAAAACTGAAGTTTCATTCTTATGGACAGCACCTCCTGCCGGTTCTGGATGTCTCACATTTAGGTAAAAATTGACAACCTTAGCTTTAACAAAAATTCTATGTGTATATTTTAGAGCAATGGTCTTAGAAGATGCCTCGCACTGGTTTGCTGACGATGGTCAGCTCAGTAAGACTGTCTGTGAAGAAACCGAGAAGGACAAAAAGTTTGATCCGGAACACTGCTGTGCTTGTGACGAAGCAAAATATAACGTAGGTTTTCGCTTAAAGCACCACAAATTTTAAGCTAAGAATGTTTAATCCTCTTCCAGCTTATTTTCGAAGGTATTTGGTCCAATAAAACCCATCCAAAGGATTTCCCATTTTCGTTATGGTTAACTCACTTTTCTGATGTAATTGGAGCATCTCATGAGCGTAATTTTAGTTTCTGGGGAGAAGGGCACATTGCATCTGAAGGTTTCAGAAGTTTGGCGGAATGGGGTTCAGTGAGACTCATGGAAAGTGAACTTAGATCTCAAAGCAAATATTTAAGAAATATCATTAAAGCCGCAGGTCTTTGGTATCCGAAAGTTAACACCAACACCAGTACAACATTCAGGGTGGATCGCAGACATCATTTGGTATCCTTAGCATCAATGCTTGGTAGAGTAAATTTGCTGATTAACTGTTTAGTATTTTAAATATATTTTTTTAAAGGACCAACCCCTGATTGGGTAGTTGGAGTAAATGGGCTTAATTTATGCTTGAAAGACTGTACATGGAAAGAGAATTTAATTGTCGATTTATATCCTTGGGATGCCGGCACTGACAGTGGAATATCTTATATGGTGTGTATTAAAACTATTTATAGCCGACCTAAAACATAGTTACACTAAGAAACTTACGTATTAGTCGCCAAATGCTGAGACAAAACCAAGAGAACGAATGTACCGTATAACAACCAAATACCCAGAAGACCCTAGGGCGCCATTCTACGACCCCATCAAAGAAGAAATGCACCCCCTGGCTCGATTTTACTTTACAAGAGAAAAGGTTATTCCTAAAAGCTGCGATGAGAGCTTTTTAGCAGCACAATTAGAAGTTAGCGAAAATACTGAAGACACAAGCCGACGTAAGTTGTCTTTTAAAATTGCCTTTCTAGTTTATTAACCAATAAATAATTTTAGCTGAATGTGGTGTAACCGATTATCAACAATGGACTCCATGTTCAGTGACTTGCGGCAAAGGCTTAAGAATGAGAACCCGAGAATATTTGATGCCTCAGAAAGCCCAAATGTTCCAATGTAACAGACAGTTAGTTTCAAAAGAAATGTGCGTTGCCGATGTTCCCGAGTGCGAAGGGTTCGTTGAAGTATTTAAAAATTTAGCAAGGTAATGCAACTAAATTACTTTCAGAGGAAACGCTGAACAAGATTCTGAAGAAAAACTTGAGGAAAATGAAGGAGTATGTGCAACTAGCGCTTGGACTGCTTGGTCCGAATGTTCATCCACCTGTGGGGTCGGATTTATTTCAAGAACAAGACTTTTTATTGATCGCATGGGACGTAAGAAGTGCCCCCATATTAATACCTGTAAGTTTATTTATCTCTGTTTCTACCATTTTTTTCCAAGGGATAAATGTGTGGCCTAACTGTACACTATATAATACAGTAATGGTACCACTAATTTTCCGGAAGTACATATAATAGATGTGAATAAGTACAGTAGTACGAGAACTAATGCGAACAGTAGCACAATATTTATTGGTCATAGCAGTTTACAGATGAGTAATTACATAAACAAGGGTCATTACCTACTTTGGTAGGAAATGAGTCTCTCCTTTACCATTAATGGATTATATATTTATTTTGACATAGAGTCAACTAGTTTCTTGCAGTTTCTATAATTTTCTCGTCCCAAAACCTGAATTACTGGACGCCTAGCTACTACTAGAATGGGCGACCCGTTCACAAGTACAACAGCGACCGGCCGTCTCAGCTACTACCACTGTGGTAGTCGTTAGGTCAAATCAGAGGCACTAGCGCGACTTGAGAGCTCTGACCCCAGGTTCTATCACAGCCATATATGTAAATTATTAATATTATTACCTGAATTACTGGTTGTATCATCTTGCTTTTTGTTGGGCAGCCTGTGAAACCTAGCCTTACAAATAACCCAAATATTCTCTATTGGATTCAAGCCCGGTGGATTTACAGGCCAGTTCAGGGGAGTGACACTTTCATCTTCAAAATATCTGATTATTGCCAGTGGCGGCTCGTGAGTTAAGAAAGAGGGTGGGCACAAGAAAAAACTTACCTATTTTTTGTACATAAAATCCGTTCTCCTATTTTTCATACTGGAAAAGACGTCTATGAGTAGTTTGAACGGCCTCCAAAGCAATGAAATTTTTAGATTTAATTTCTTTTAATATTTCCTGCTTGTAAATTTGCAACATTGAATCTAGCAATTCGTTCTGAATAGTTTTTGAGACGCCTTTAAACACTTGTGAATCTTTCATATGTATTGCAAGCACAGCGTCTAATTCGGCAGCAAAGTTGATTAACCCTACATAAATTCCTGGATTTTCTGACGTTAATGTCTCATCGTGACCTCGCAACGACAGTTCAAAGGCGCCGTAAAATTTAATACACAAAATTAACCGGCGCAAAATATGACGATTATTTTCCACGTCTTCGTTGTACTTAATTTTATGTCGCAAATAAGCACCCTCTAATTGTTCACGGATGTCCACTTTGCCTAAAACACTAAAATCCATGCACGCATTCATGTGAGAAACGGAAGATTTGTATTTCTTTGCCCTCTCTGCAATGTGTTTTAAATCATTCACCCCTTGTTTATTCCACGCACTAACCTCTTTCTTAAAAATTAAGCACATAAAACAAAACAGTTTATTTGTTACTGAACATCCGCACATCCAATCGTATTTTTTATAGATATTCTTGTTGAATATTCTATTGTACGTTCGGGTTTTACTTGTCGAACTGTAGTTTATCTGAAGATCAGGAATAGGCCTTCCTTTCTTCTTAATTAAAAGTTTTCCTCAAATAATAGCGGGATTTTTAAAAGATTTTGCACACAATTAACTTCCATCATTGAAAAAACATCACTTTCGTCTTTGAATTCACACGCGCGATTGCGCGAAAACACAAAACACTGCGGTCGGAATTCAAACGTTGACTTTAAATGGGGAACAAATCGCTCGGTGCCCCATTCGCCTGGTATATCACGTATAGCGAAGATAACCGATAGGCAACCGAATCTTGTTCTACATAGGTACAAATCAGACCGTTCCCCGGAAAATAGTTTTGAGCGCGTTAGCCGCGCCCGTGGAGCGGAAGAAAAATTTGATATTAAAATAATGAAATTAAAATAATGCACTGAATTACATGCGAATTTCTTTCTGTGTTTATCTTGGTGGTTGGGTGGGCACGTGCCCTTGTGCCCTTTAGTACAAGCCGCCACTGATTATTACCTACCTCTAATTTCTCGTACGAAACTGAATCTTGTCGAAAAGTTATTTGGCCTAATTGACGCTCCAGTAACTCCTTGCACTTTACACGATTCGTCATCCTTTCTATTGATATGACAGCTACTAACCCCATGTAGCAAAAGCAACCTCCGAACATCTTCTTTAAGGGGTGTTTGATTGTTTGGTCAATATGAGATACTCTAAGGTTTTGTTGTATCATGACAGCTGCTCCTGCACTAACAGTGTATCTCATCTAAGATGACACGTTCTTCTAATCGTCTGTAGTCCAACTAACATATTTCGTGGCCCATAGAAGACTCTCCTTCATCATTGGAGCAGTTAGCAGTTGCTTGTCCCGAGTTCGGATTACCTTTCTTCCCAATTCAATGAGTCTTTTTCGCACAGTCAAATCATAATCATAAATTGTGACTCCAACAGCAGCTAAGTCTTGATTTGATTTTTTGATTGAGCGAGATCTAAAACGCGGTTTTCTATGCATCTCTGTGCACCGCAGTTATTGTCCTATTGTACACTATAACTATGAATTTTGCCTTTCTGGTGTAGTTGCACGCAGAGTAGTGATTTTTAACATTTCACGCATCGCAGTGGCACTGAACCTACGGCTTTACTTCGTATCCGACAGAAGGCGCACTTTCAGATTTTTCCCCAACAGAAAAATCTCACCGACCTCGGCCTCATTCGAACACGTCCCTAAATGTGTATCTAAAAGCAAGTGCACTAAACACTAGTCCACCGAGGCCGGCAGCTAAGTCTTACTATAAGTCAAAATTTGTTCTCCTAAGATTCATTTTGATATTCCTGATTAAAAATGCTTCATCACTCACAGTTGTCTTTCCCTTTCTCTCACATTTAACTTTCTTCCGCAGTTTCCAGTTTCAGTCGTTAGAACTTTGTTTATTGTCCCCAAACGTACATCACACTCTCTTACAATGTCCTTCTGCATCATAAAAGTATGCTCAAACAATCTGCTTTCATGTTGTTGGCGATATACCCACCATGCAAAACATCAACTCAGAAATAACAATGTTGACAATTACAAAAAAATTAAATATATACATTAAAAGCATTAATTTGCAAACTAGATAAAGATATTACATAAATTCTAAATATCTAGATAAATGTAAAACCACAATATTTATTATCTCGATGAACATATAATTAGATAGATCTTATTTAATGAAATATTGCAGAAATGTACACTTTTGTAAATGGAATCCATATCCGATGATTGCTTCAGTAGATATTTACTTTTTTCTCTTTTTAAGAATATAAAACGAGACATACTTATTTTCAGACTACATATATTAAAAAACTTCTAATAACACCAAAAACAAATAAGCAATAGGAAAGCAAAAGATACAAGAAATAAATAACTGAACAACCTGAAATTCCAAGTTGTAAATATTTTTGTTATCAATATATTCGGAATCGTTTTTATTGACCACATTAAGTTTTAAGAGATTGTGAATATTATCAACGAGGCAGTGCTCTCTATCACAACATGGTGGTATGTGTTCAATATGCTTCTTCTTCTTCTTAGAGTGCTTTACTCTTACGAGACGTAGCGATCTGCTCTCCTATACCTGTGTTGCGCGTTTTTAGAGTGTCACAGACATAGAGGATCTACAGTTTAACGTGGGCCCCGAACCACAGGAAGTGTAAACACTGCTACTCCAGAGAAGATTTACTAGGCAGAATACCTCGCTGGTTTGCAGGGAGAACGGCCGTTAAAAATCCGATGTCCGGTGCCGGGAATTGAACCCAGGACCTTCAGCGTAGAAGTCTGACGCGCTAACCTTTAGCCCACGGCTATGCAAACAATAATAAATTTTTTTTTAATAATTGTGTTTATTTGATATCTCTGAAGTTCTTAAAATAAATAAATTGGCAGTTGTATCATTGGCAACAGAAAAAAAAGCAAATTTTCAGCTAAAAGCTGTTTGTTTAAATATCTTATAGTTCATACAAAATAAGAGTCAATTCTCGTATCGACGAAAACCGGAAAAAATAAGCTATTTATTGCTATGTATTCCATTTCAGAAATTGAAATTGTGCTAAACTCTATTTGTTGAGCATTGAGCTAGAAAGTCAACAAATGCACGTGAATGACTCACCCGAGCGCGCGCTGTGATTGGTCTACGCTAGATAACGCTAATGGCTCATTACTTAAGGAGTAACTGACGCTCAAAACCTTTACTTTGCACTCGTAATTACCGGGTTAAGTTTGTGTGCTTTTTGAGCAGTGCTTATCGGTTTTCGGAGCATTTGTATAGTGCCTGATGGTTATTTTCCTAAAATGGAGCAAGTTGTTCCAGAAACGTGTAATCGTAGGGGACGTCCTACTACTTTAAATAAAAAGAAATATATAATTTGTTGCTAAAACAGTGGGTGTTAGTGTTGCAACAGTAAAACGAATTTTAAATGAGTTTCGGGATATTAAAATTTTGTCTTCTCCAAAATTTCCCGTAGTTAGAAAAAAACTTTTAGATGAAATTGATGATTCTGTTCTCTTTGCAATTGGTAAGAAGGTACGTGCTATTTTTAAACAAATTGTAATTTTTCTGTACAATATGCGAAACTTATTCCTAAACTTGCATTTCTGAGCTTGGTAAATTTCTGTGTGGGTTCACGAATTTTTTTTCGGAACGAAATACCAACCATGAATAAAATTTTAACGGTCGTTAACGATTATGACCAATTGCCGAGTTTTAAGAGATCGACTTTATCATGAATATTAAAAAAATAAATTTTAAATGTTCAACTCACTGCCGTCAATCCATGTTAATGGATAGAGAAGATATTATCGCGTGGCGTCGAAATTATCCTAAAACTATCCGAAAATATCGGGAAGCAGATCTAGTAATTTTGTATACCGATGAAACTGTTGCGCAGAGTAAAAGTTAGGTTAACCACCCAATCACGTACACAGTTCACTCTCGACTATATTTATTTTGGAGCATGATACATTTGGTATACAGAGGGCGCTGTTTTGATGTAAAAATAACACCCCCACTACATCAAAACTTACAATGATTCCTTTAAACCTAAGTTAAACATAAATTTATAATGCTTCGTAACATTCAGACCTTTTGTTAATATATCTGCATTCATTTCATCTGTTGGCAAATAAATTAACTTAACACTTTCATTAGATATAGCTTCTCTAATAAAATGATGACGTATATCTATATGTTTTGATCGTTTATGGTATATGGGATTAACAGCCAGTTTTTGCGCACTCATATTGTCATTAAACAATTGAATACAACTTAATTTACCTGTCAATTCACATACTAAATTTCTAAGATATATGGCCTCTTTAGCAGCTTCAGAAATTGCCATGTACTCAGCCTCAGTACTTGACAGTGCTACTGTTTTCTGTTTACGACTTTCCCATGATATAGCACTTCCAGATAATTGAAAAACAAAACCTGTATAAGATCTTCTGTTTTGCTTATCGCTTGCCCAGTCAGCATCTACAAAACCTTGCAAATCTACATCCGATTTCTGGAATATTAATCCATAATTTTTAGAGCCTTGTAAATATTTCAACACCCTTTTAGCACACATCCAATGGGCTTGAGTGTAGCAATTGTTAAATTGACTCAAAAAACTTACAGAGTAAGCAATATCTGGCCGTGTTAATACTGCCAGATACATCAAACTCCCAATCAACCTTTGATAAGGTATGTTACCATTAGAATTTTCAACCTGCATCGTGAATTCTAAATGCGTTTCTATAGGAGTGGATACAGATTTACATTCTGACATATTAAACCTCTTTAATATTTGATTTATATAGTCTGTTTGATCTAATGTTATAGTACCCTTTTCCCAATCTCTGGTAATTCTCATACCTAAGCATTGTTTGGCTTCGCCCAAATCTTTTATCTTAAATTTGTCATTTAGTTTCGACTTTAAATATTCAGTTTCAACAGGATCATTTGAAAATATAAAGAAATCGTCCACGTATAGTGCTACTATAGTTAATAATTTTCCTTTGGTTTTTACATATACACAATGCTCTAGATCTGATTTTTTATACCCTATTTCAGTTAGAACTTGATCTACATTTTTATTCCACATACGAGAAGATTGTTTTAGACCGTAAATAGCCCTTTTTAACCTACATACTTTATTCTCACAATTTGGAATTTTAAAACCTTCAGGCTGTTTCATATATAATAATTCATCTAAGTGACCATTCAAAAATGCTGTCATTACATCTAAGTGAGTTATGGTTAAGTCTAGCTTAACTGCTAAAGCGATTAACAACCTTAAAGTAGAATGCCTAACTACTGGTGAAAAAGTTTCATCGTAATCAACACCTAATTTTTGCGTATAGCCTTTTGCTACAAGCCTGGCTTTGTACCGCACATTACCTTCACTGTTAATCTTTTTCTTAAACACCCACTTACACTCCACAACACTTCCTTTTTCTGGCATTTCTGTGACCTCCCATGCTTCATTTTCTTCAAATGAATTATATTCTTCTATCATTGCCTGTCTCCACTGCGCTCCGTCCGGTCTTGACAAGGCCTCGTCCATTGTAGCTGGATCACTGTCGATTTCTATGTTACTTGCGGAACATACATAAGTAACATAATCTTCATACATTCGAGGTTTCTGCTCTCGTTTCGACCTTCGCAACGTCTCTACTGGTATCTCATTTTCTGGAGTTACATCGGGTATGTAATCGCTGTCGCTGCCTGCATTCTCATCTAGATCCCTTGCATCTCCATCTTCTTCGTCTTCAATTTCTAATGAATTTTTTACCGATTCAGCTTTTTTATTTTCAGTAAAAACCCCCACTGGATCTGGTTTTATGACAATTTTCTGTTCTTCATCAGTGTTTTCCATAATGACAACGTCTCGGCTAGTGATAACAGTACCATTTTCGGGATTAAATACTCGGTAGCCCTTAGTATCCTCTCCGTAACCCATTAAAATCATCTTCTTTGCCTTCCTTTGCCATTTTGTTCGATTAGCCTTTGGAATGTGAACCATCACAACACTTCCAAAAATTCTTATGCTGCTTACATCAGGTTTTTTTTCATTCCACATTTCAAAAGGAGTTTTATTATTCAAACCTGCTGCTATAGATCTATTTTTCAAATAAACAGCCGTATTCGCAGCTTCTGCCCAAAACTTAGTATTTAAATTTGCATCGAACAATAAGCACCTGGCCTTTTCCACAATTGTACGATTCATTCGCTCTACTAACCCATTTTGCTCTGGAGTATGAGGGTTAGTTGTTTGGTGAATAATACCATTTTTTCGAAGAAACTGTTCCATTTCTTGACTGCAAAATTCTCCTCCATTATCCGATCTTAAGATTTTTATCTTGCATTCCTTCTGATTTTCAACTAGGCTTTTAAAATCTTTAAAACAATTGATAACTTCAAATTTGTTTTTTAAGAAATAAATAAAAGTCATCCTACTAAAATCATCTACGAAAAGAAGAAAATACTTTGAACCACCAATTGATCTACTCTCCATGGGTCCACCCACATCTGCATGTACTACCTCTAGTATTGAAGTTGCTCTAGTACCCTTGTGTTTGAAGGAAACTCTTGACTGTTTACCTTCACAACACACCTTGCACTTATTCAGCATACTCGATTCTGCTTCAAATGTCATACCATCCACAACGCCCATTTGCATCTTCTGTAGATCGTTATAATTAATATGTCCAAATCTACGATGCCAAGTTTCACTACTGACAATTGTCGATGAAGTCAAAAAACATTTATGTGTCTCTTTAGTTTTTAACTTGTATACACCGTTAACCAAATCAGCTGTGGCTACTAATACATTTTCTTTGTTGTGGATTTTACAACCATGCTTCTCGAAATTTACTGTGTTACCATTTCCAATCAGTTGACTGACAGATATGAGATTAGTTGTTAAACTAGGAACACACATAGCATTAGTTATAGTAATGTTGTAATTATCTTTGTCCACTACTGTCGTGATGTTTATGTTACCTACACATGAAATAGGCAATTTTTGGTTGTTTGCAATTACAACTTCCTTCAAACCAGCTGTTCCTGATAAACTTTGCAACCAATCGCGATGCACTGTTAAATGAACACTAGCGCCTGAATCAACGTACCAATCAGTTTTACTAAACTGTCCGCTTAGAAATACTGCACTGAATGCATTGGAACTTTTGGTTTCACCTTTGTTCGGGCATTTGTTCTTATAGTGACCCATTTGTTTACATCCGAAACATTTGACGTTTTTGACCTTGTTGACAGTTGTATTTGAACTACTGGCACGGACATGCGTACTACTTCTACTCTTGTTCGAGTTCCAACCAAAAAATGCATTGCCTACATTACCGACTGGTTCCGCGTCCAACAACTTCGTTTTAATGGAATCCACTGTCAATTCAAGCCCGGAATGTTCGATGGCCATTATCATTGGTGAAAACTTTTCTGGCAAACCAGCTAATAGTAACGATCCAATCCACTTATCATCGATCTGAAAACCCGTGCTGTTTAACTTCTGCGCCGTTTCAATTAACTGAGTAATATAGGATTCCATCGAATCACAATTCTCTAATCTAATTGAAATTAGTGTGCGTAACAAACCAACTCTTCTGGAAAAACCGGTGTCATCAAATAACTTCCGTAATTGAGTCCACACTCCCTTCGTCGTTGTCACTTCTTTAACATGCACATAAAGTGATGGATCTATAGTTAGAATTAATTTTGCCTTTGCTTTGCCGTCTTTATTTGCGTCCGTTTCAGTACCGTCCAGGCAACCGTGCAAATCATCCAAGACTAGCATGTTTTTTACCGCGAAAGCCCAATCCCCATAGTTTTCTCGGCCTTTCAACTTCGGCACACTCGCTAAAAAGTTTACTGCCATATCCGAGAGATATTCAGAACACGTGATTTTAAACTACAAAAACTTTAAACGCACTCACTAACCCTTGTGGCTATTCTGGGCCCATAACCTGTTGCGCAGAGTAAAAGTTAGGTTAACCACCCAATCACGTACACAGTTCACTCTCGACTATATTTATTTTGGAGCATGATACATTTGGTATACAGAGGGCGCTGTTTTGATGTAAAAATAACAGAAACTTGGGTAAATGCCGGTAAGTTTTGCTTGTTGACTCAATAATATTAAATTTAATTAATTTTGTAAATAAAACATTTTTCTAAACTTGCGTAAAAGGGTCTATTTTATAAAACTAATATGTTTATTTGATTTACATTATGCTGGTCCATAATATAAATCAAATTTATTTATTTACCAACAAAAGTTGAAAACATATTATAAAAAACACATGTTGTAAATCATTGTAGGTCATACAAAAAAAAAGTATGGATGAAGTGTTTATTATTCCTTTAATGCTATATATTTATTTGCGTCTGACTAATTAATGGATTGCAGGATTTAACATGATGCACCTATTTGTCAACCAGGCATTGGACTACTTAACAACAGATTGCTTTTGCGTCAATATTTGTACTGCAGATGTCTCCAAGTCCATAAAACACCTTTACTTAAAAAATGGTTCTTTTCAGAACCACCAATTCTTCTAAAAAATAATTCTGGCGGCGCGAACGTTAATTTATAAACGCAAGGAATATTACGTAATTACACATCCGGTAAATCAACGCGCCTGTCAAGCGTTTGTTTACGTTCTAGCTCAATGCTCAACAAATAGAGTTTAGGTATGTCTTGTAAAAGGATCTCGATGGGGTGGTGCGAATACGCGCTGTCAATCGAGGTCACAATAAAATGCGACTCAATCGGCCGCAGAGTCAAACCCCGGCTGAGGCGACGACCGTATTTCGCTTAGTTAAGTTTAAGGTCCATGTTGAATGAATGGTTAGTATGTAAGGGACGCCCGCACCTCCCTGAAGTAAAAAAAAACTTGGGTGCTGCTAAAAAACATCTACGTTTTTAAAGTTTCCACTCCTAATATTATGTAATAAAGCATAATAGGTGCAAAAAAGTCATAAACCATATAACATGTACTTGATGAAATTGCGTAATTATTGCAAATAATAATAAGTTGTACATATTTTTTATCAGTATGTTTTTTTCCTTATTGTAAAGTTGAAAGAGAAAAGTGTATGGGTCCTCCATGCCCTAATGAAGAACAAGAAGTGCCTGATCCAATGTGCCCAGTAACAGACTGGAGTGACTGGAGCCCTTGCAGCGCTTCTTGCGGTAAAGGTGTGAAGCTCAGAACGAGGCTACTTCTTGTAGACCCTGGTCTTCAAGAAAAATGTAGCTCGCGAGTTGAACTTGTGCAACAAAGGCCTTGTATGGATACCCCCGATTGTACCTTTGACATGGCAACAGCTAAAGGTAAGTGTCCATCAAACAATTGTACCTCATTAAAACACTAATGTTATATTTTCTTAAGAGGTGTGTATGCAAGAAAGCATTCAAGGCCCTTGCAATGGACATTTCAACAGATGGTACTTTGAATCAAATAAGCTCATGTGTGTACCATTCGTTTATGGTGGATGCAGAGGAAATAGAAACAACTTCCTGACAGCAGAAGAATGTAACGAAGCCTGCAAAGTTGTCAGAGGTACCAGCAACACAAAAATAAGTTGTTAGGATGTATTGTTTGCTGTATTTTTTCAGATGCTCTTACTGGAAACATTCAACAAAATGTACCACTGCAAGGCTCCCCATCTGCAGTTCTTGCAGCAAACGGGCCACCAATCGATTGCATGGTATCAGAATGGTCCGACTGGACTCCTTGTAGTACTACATGTGGTAATGGTTACTCTGAAAGATTCAGAATGATAAAACGCCCAGCTGAGAATAATGGAAGAGCTTGCCCAAAACGCCTCCAGAAGAGACGCAAATGCTTCGTCATTCCTTGCAACTAATTTTTTAGCCCAAATAAAAAGCTTGCGCAATAAAATAGATTACTTTATTTACAAAAAAATTTTTAATAATAATAATTATATACAGTCACATAATTTATGTACATAAACATATACTGTTTATTTAATGTTGATCAGTGGCAGTGCTATAGCAAAATATCGGAATTACAAAAAGGAAAAATGAATAAATACAATATTAATAAAAATAATTTCCTTTCAATATTTTTCGTTTTTGTATTTGCCCCTTATTTTAACATGCCACTGATTTTCCTTCTGTTATGGGAATTATCAATGCAAAATTCTAATATATAAAAATTTTAAAAATGTAAAACAACCAACAGTATAATAATTGAAAAGAACAAAGTTGCGTTAATGCAAGAGAACACAATGTCACATTCACTGGTAATTCCCCCAAAGGCAGTTTTTCATTATATGAATTTTTGTACAATCTGCAACTGCCTTTTAGGCTAAGTTATTTTAATTTACCTACTGTTGTTTTGCTTTTATTTACAGAATGAACAATAAAATATTTAACGTTAATTAATCTTTAGAACTTTGGGACAATATGCAATTGTAAAGTTCACAGGTAGCATGGTTAACCATTTTTTATAAATTTTTATTCTGGAGCAAACAATATAAACCTTGTATTTTCTAGTACCAAAAAATATTGAAACTTACGATTTTAAGAGTTCTAATAATAACGCCGTTTGTACATCATAGCATTTTTTTTGCGACACAAATTATTGGTCGTTTCATTGGCTGTACTGACAATCCTCTAAATACCTCGCGAGTTCGAAATTTATTGTAATTAGTCTTGCGTTTGATTGTCTTTTTATGACTAGCAATTACAGGAGGTGGTAAAAAAATTATAGTGGCCTCATGTGGACTAAGATAGATACCAATTTTAATGAATCCTAAAAATTTCTGTAAGAATGACCTACAATATCGGGCGTTCCCTTTTCTAAAGTTTTTGGCATTTCTTTGTTCGAGTCCTTCAGCAGTACTGGAAAAATTTTTTTTCATTTGCCCATGACCGATACTCAACTTGGGTTAAGGGAATGGACGGGGCGCCGAAGGGTGGTGCATTCGGATATAGGGGTGCGATCCAGGTCTCCAACACTTTAGACATTCCCTCTTCGAAAAAAAAACGTTACATTGGGAAAAAGAAAATGTTCATTTTTACAGTAATCGGTTCGAACTCTGTGCCTGGTGAGGCAATCATATTCGAAGAGGAACCGAACCGGTACAAACGCCGCGAACAGGACTGCTAGAAGCAAGTAAGCGTAATTTTCAACTTTGACGATATTGAACAGACAAATCAGACGATGTTTTGTAGTTGGTTATCTTCAGCGGAGGCGGCTATAAAAATGTACTTATGACCGTCCGCAGGCTTCTGAAGAAGGTGATGAAATTGATCATTTTCAATGATTCGTGGTTGAATGACCAGCACGCCAGAAAGTCTCCTGTTTGCACAGTTTGATAGGATGTTTTATTTTGCAATAAATGGCGTTTTTAAAAATATTCATTTTGAATGTGAAACACGTTGAAACGCGAGGTCCAAAGATGGCAGCGCTAAAAACCAACTAAAGTTAGGTCTGCAACAGCAATTTTAAACATTCTTCAAGAACAAATTGAAAATTTGCGATAGTTTTACATTTTCAAAAGCAACACGGCTAAAATTAACTTTCGATCACAGAGGACATAATAGGGGAAGAGATGCAGCCCTTAAAGAATTAGCGTAGCATTCTAAAGAGACCCGCCCGTTAGGATTCGGGGTCTTAAGCCTCTGGTGTAGGGCTCTCAGAACTAAACGTCTTAGAAATATCGGAGAACTTAACCATTTTATAGATTTCCTACACCAAGTTTTCAGACAATGTTGCCAGTGCTTTTATTTCATTTAGTTTACATGTTACGGTCATTGTCATTGCAGATGCGTAGACCGGAACAGATAGAGAGGGCCAGTTGACCTTTTCTAACTTGAATTGAATTGCTATTAAGCATTAAGCATGTTTTATAAATCACCTTTGTATTTGTTCATGCGACAAAGTTTAAGGTTTAAATTGCCTTCAAAATCAACAATTCAGTCCTGGCTCAGAGTAACGCAGTTATCCACTGGCACGGAAACTAAATTATTTAAAAAATTAGAGAACAAAGTTAAATGTATGTCTACTGAAGAAAAACAGTGCGTATTAATGTTTGATGAAATGAGCATCAAGAAAGGGTTAGAATATAATTCTGGACAAGTTTACATCGAGGGTTTTCAAGATCTGAGCGATCTTGGGCGTAAAAACATAATTGCAACTCAAGCATTAATTTTTATGGTGAGAGGATTGATTAAAAATTGGAAACTACCAGTAAGTTATTACCTGTCTGCATCTGCCACTAAACATGAACTTCTTACAAAATTAATAACCAGAAACATCGAAAGTCTACAGAAAATAGGTTTAAATGTAAGAATGTTAACATGTGATCAGGCATCCAGTAATAGAACTGCACTTACTAATTTAGGAGTAACGGAAAACAATCCACATTTTTCTGTGAATAGTGTAAACATTTTTGTAATGTATGACGTACCTCACTTAATAAAAAGCGTCAGAAATAATTTACTTTCTAAAGATTTTTATGTTGAAGGGAAGTTGATTTCGTGGAAAAACATTGAAGAAACGTATAAAAGAAGAAAAACATAGCCGAGGACGAGACGACGGAAGAAGAGATACCTGAACGCATCACAGCAAAGGAAGTCATAGCTGAAGACAACACCACGAAGAAAGACAGAGCTGAAGAAAACTCAGTGAAGAAAGACGTACCTGAAGACAACTACACAAAGAAAGTCATAGCTGAAGGCAATATGGCAAAGAAAGACACAGCTGAAGAAGACTCGATGAAGATAGATATAACTGAGGATAATATGACGCAAACTAATGGGCAAAAAATTTACCAAATGGTAGTCAAGTTATAGCAGAGCAAACAGAAGGCAAACAAGAAGGAGAAAAAAACACAAACTGCATGACTCCAGAAAATGGATCAAAAATTACGAGGATGATTTGACGGGACGTGAGACTCGACTACTAGTGCCCTCTAGCGGTTAAAATGAACATCATTTTCGAGTTCCGCCATCTTTTTTATACTGACAGGTGAAGTTTAGTTGATCTGTTGCGTTCAGTTAAGAAATTACAACGGTTTAAAGACGACGCTTAAATGGAAAATCCTAAAATGGATAAAAACGCTATTCGTGGTGCGATTCAATATTTGTTTTTTAAGAAGCTAAACACGACTGAAATTTTCGCCGATATGCAGCAAACATTGGGTGACAATTCCCTTTCGAAAGCAATGATTTGTCGCTGGGTTGCACGACTTAAACGTGGTGATTTGAGCATTGAAGATGATGAACGACCAGGACCTTCAAAAACGGCAACAACCCCGGAAACAGTCGATCAAGTGCATGATATTGTTTTGAAGGATCGAAGAATAAAAATTGACGAGATAGCTAGGATCGTAGGCGTATCAACTCAGCGCATACATCATATTTTGAAGGTAGAATTGGGCATGTCTAAGCTGTCAGCAAGATGGGTGCCGCGCTTGCTGAATGCTGATCAAAAACGAGAAAGAATGCGAACATCAAGCGACAATTTGAAGCTGTTTAACAAGAATCAGGTTGATTTTCTGCGCCGCTTTGTTACGGTCGATGAAACTTGGATTCATCACTACATTCCCGAATCAAAACGCCAACCTCAATAGTGGAAACATCATGGCAGTCCTCCGCCGAAGAAGGCGAAGTCGTTTTCATCGGCCGGGAAGGTAATGGCTACGATTTTTTGCGTTTCGAAGGGGATACTTCTCATTGACTATCTGACAAAGGGCCAAACCATCAACGGAACACTTTTGGACCAACTAAATGCAGCAATTGCTGAAAAAGACTGGGAATGGTCCGAAAAAAGGTGCTCTTCTGTCATGATAATGCCCCTTCCCATACCAGTCGCATTGTTCGTGAGAAATTGGATCAACTTCGCTTCCAGGTTATCCCCCACCCACCTTACTCGCCAGATCTTGCTCCAAGTGACTTTCACCTATTCCCGAAGCTCAAACTTTTTCTTGCCGGAAAAAAGTTTAAGACGGACGAAGAAGTAATTGCTGCAAGGGAGCATTATTTTGACAGCCTTGAAGAAGATCACTACAAAACAGGCATAATGGCACTTCAGCGTCGCTGGTCCAAGTGTGTTGATGTACGAGGAGAATATGTTAAAAATAAAAAAAAATTAATGCTCTAACTCATGTCTTCATTTCGAGTCTCATGTCCTGTCAAATCATCCTCGTATTATGCCAGGAATAATAGTCCCTTCACCATTTAAGAAGGCTTTATTTTGGCCAGAGGCAACTAGGGGAGAGGGGGGCAAGAATGATCAGTGAGGCAAAAGTAAACATTACCATTTTGGCGGTATTTGTTAATTTAAACGCCATCTACGGTAAATACGTGTAACTGTGCGTAGGTAGCATCGCTTCATGTCATTGACTTAGTCGCTTGTGCGAATTTGTGAAAAATACAGGTATTCTAGTTTTTAAATTCATATTCATGTAAGCAACATCGAAATTCAATGACTGTTTTCTTATACTGTACATTAGAATTAATGTTTTTGTCAATATTGTGGAGTAGCTAGTATCATAACCTAAATTTATGACACTGTAGGTACTGTAAGGTCCAGTGGCATTCTGTTACGTAGGGTGTCATTTTCAACAAAGATTGCAGTTGAGGCAAGAGTAAACAATATTATTGTCCACTCTTGCCTCCTATAGCTCTACTAATTAGACATTTCTTTCAGGATGGTACGCAAGTATATACGAAAGACAGATAGAGCATCCTGGTCCAAACAAGACTTAATTCATGCCATGAATGATGTCAAATCCAAAAAGCTGACTTTGCGTGCTGCTGCGAAAACCTACGGAGTCCCATTTTCAACGCTACATAAAAGAATTTCGAAAAACCAAGAAGATGTTGTAAATATTGGGCGGTATAAGTTAACTTTTAATAGCGAACAGGAGCTTCAACTCAAAGAACATATTTTAGCCTTAGAACGTTTATTTTATGGAATAAATTTGACAGAACTAAGACGATTGGCATTCGAATATGCAGAGGCCAACAAAATTGCACACTCTTTCAATAAAGACCCAAAAATAGCGGGAAACAATGGGCCACCAAATTTTTATCAAGAGTTGGTGGTTTGACAATTCGAACACCTGAAGCAACAAGCATGGCTCGCATTTCTGGCTTTTCGAAACTGAAGGTTGATAGATTTTTCAATTTATTACAAGAATTAATGAATAAATACAAATTCAAGGCCGATCGCATTTTTAATTTAGACGAAACCGGAGTAACTGTGGTGCAGCGTCCAAAAAAGATTGTAGCTGAAAAGGGGAAAAAGCAGGTGGGCAGGGTCACATCTGCTGAACGAGGAAAGACGGCTACTGTAGTAGCTTGTATTAGTGCATTCGGATCTTTTATTCCTCCCGTCTTAATTTATAAGAGAGTGAGAATGAACCCACATTTGCTGACTGGTACAATACCAGGAACTATAGGAATACCCAGTGCCACTGGCTGGATAGACAGCGACATTTACTGTAAAGTCGTGGAACATTTTGTTAAGTCGGTCCGAGCTACCAAGGAAGATCCAATTTTGTTAATAGTAGATGGGCATGCCAGCCATAAGTCCTTACAGGCAATAAATATGTGCAGAGAACATGGTATTTGTGTGATAACTTTACCACCACATACCACGAATCGCCTTCAACCATTGGATCTTACGGTGTTTGGTCCTTTTAAAGCTTACCTAAATTCAGAAATGGATATGTGGATGACAAATAATCCTGGTCAACGTATAAGCGAATATGACATGGGACCAATGATTTCCAATGCCTTTATGAAAGCAGCTACGCCAAATAATATTACAAGTGGCTTTAGAAGGTCTGGAATTTATCCCTACAACCGCGATCTTTTTTCTGATTCTGATTTTGCTCCAGCAGATGCTGTAAATTCCCGCGCTAGTGTGGATTTAGAGGTCATTCGAAACACGGATAATCTTGAAAGAGCTATTATGAATGAAAGAACTCCACAGAGAGAAGTTCCTGAAAGAATTTCATCTACAGTTGAGCAAGCACCATGTGAGGACATGAAAGAAGCAAATGTTTCGGTAGCGGAAATAATGCCTCTTCCCAAAGCTAAACATAAAGCTACACAGAAGAATACAAAAAGAATTCAGCAAAAATCTGAAATTATAACCAGTTCTCCATTTATAAAACTTATGATGGAAAAATTAGAAGAGAAGAAATCAAATGTCATAAAAGTAGAAAAAGTAAAAAGAAGCATAAGTGGAAAACCCGGCACTTCGGGAATGCAAGAAAAGAAGAAGAAATCAGCACCAAAGCGATTTCCTAAACAATTTACAGGGGATAATAACGTTGAAAAAGAGGATTGCGCATGTATTTATTGTGGTGAAAAATACAGCACATCTGTGGGTGACTGGATTAGGTGTGCAAACTGTCTGCTGTGGTCGCATGAAGATTGCACAGATGTAGAACCACAAGATACTGTATTTTATTGTGATTTTTGTCGCGAATAGTTCGGATTTTAGGTGTTTCCTTTTGCCCCACCATGGTGAGGCAAGATGATACAGTGCACTATAATAAATAATAATAAGTTTATATTGATACTTAAGGTATAAATTTTTGTTTATATTTTTTATACACTGTATAATAACTAATCTTTAGGATGTTGTTATTAAAATGTTTTCAGTTGCATTAAAAAAAAAGTTCTAAACTGTTTTATCTTAAGTGATCACTCCTGCCTCCCTCTCCCCTACATCTAAAAAGCCCTCGAAAAAAAAAGGAAAGAGTGCCTTCAGTAACAACCTCTGACGCTTGGAAAGCATATTATATTAAAAAAGAGGAAGAAAAGAATAAAGCAAATGAAGAAAAAGAGAACAGGAAACGACAAAGGGAAAACACCCCTAAAACAACGGTGAAGAAAAGCAGACGTCAAGTACAAAACTCAAATGAAAACGGTGAGCAAATTTCAAAAAAGATGATAACTAAGAAAACCGAAGCTTCTACGGAGGACTCTGGTAGAAGTAAATTCGACAATAGTGACTTTGTTATTGTAAACTACAAAGGTGAATATTATCCAGGAGCTATTAAAGATATTGCAGACGGAAAAGCATTCATCAGTACAATGACTACAAGTGGATTAAACAAATGGAAGTGGCCAGAAGAGGCAGATGAAATTTGGTATGACCTGTATGAAATTACAGAGAAAATTAATCCACCTAAAAAAGTAAACAAAAGAGGATGCTTTGAAGTAAAAGAAATCAATAAATATAATACATTTTTAATCAATAATTAGTTTGTATAAAGGTTTTGTAAAACGTTTTAATTACCCATTACATTTTATCGTTTTGTAGTATAACTTTCCGAGTTTTAAATCGTATTTATTTATTGAAGATTTGTATTAATTGTCTTTGTTGGATATAGGTACCTCGACATGTCGAATTTAAAGACACTGTCGATTTTATGTTCATGTCAATGTAGAATTTTGGGACCAAGATAGAATTTGGGTGTCGGATTATTAATTATATATTATTATTAATATTTTTTTGTAAAGAATGGATCAATATGGATTTAATTTCTGGTAAAAATATCTTAGTGATAACAATCATTTAAATCTTAATGGGTATCTGTGATTATCAGCCACTTAAATCCTACGAAATTCTCTTAAAGTGTCGAATTTAGGGACATTTACCTTACTCGCGATGTACATAGGCTTTTTTTTCTATTAATTTAAGCTTCGATAAACTGCCCCATCAAACAAGTTTCCAAGTTTGTAAATGAAACTAAAACAGTGATCTAGGAAACATCAAATCTTAAGAGTATAGAATTGAGAGGAGTTTACACATTTTATCAACTTTTCGGAATGGAATGAAGCCATCAGTTGGCAAGAGAAGTCCCCATAGGCAACCCTCATAACACGAACACCTTCTGCTTTATAGTTATCGAGTACCGTAGAACGGGGATATATGAAACACTGCGGGTAATATGAAACGACATGGCAATTTTTAAATTTGGCGCGCAATTTTTCGCAGGTTGGTAACATTGACTGTCAAATAATTGTGACGATCATCTATTATGTGTTTTGTTTGGTTTTAAATCGAGGAAGCGCGAAAACAAACGTAAGTTTTTTCTTAAAAAATTCATTTTTTACTGTAAAACTTTTACACTTTTTTGAATAGCCATAAAAACCTTCTTCTAACTGAGTAACTATTCATTGTAAGTTAGTACTGCAATGGAATTAATATTTACACATAAACTTTAACAACAGTTAGTAACAATAAAAATTTCAAATTTTTGTCTGGTTGTTGAAAAAAATCTGTAATTATGAAAATTTTTATTTGGTAGGGTTATATGAAACGATGCCAAGAAAACACAAACATGTACTGGGAACGCCATACAGGCGAAATTATGATAATCAAAAAATGGAAGATGCTTTACAAGCGGTAATTGAAAATAATATGTCTTTTGGACAAGCAGCTGAACGTTATGGAGTGCCCAAAGCAACTTTATATAAAAAGTATCGAGGAGAACATAGTGACCGTTTGGGTAAACCTCCAGCAATAAGTGTTAGGGAAGAAAAGCTTCTTGCTCAAGCAATTTTAATTGCTGCATCCTTTCGACTTCCCTTTAATCAGAGTGTGCTGAAAGACTTTGTTCAGCAGTATTTGAACAGAAAAGGGATAATAGTGCGTGCCTTTCAAGAAAATAGACCGGGCAAAGATTGGTGCGAGTATTTTTTATTGAGAAATCCCGAAATTGCCAAACGAAACTGCGAAAACATTAAAAGATGTCGTGCCGAACTAGATGTAGAGGTTATTCAGAATTATTTTGAACACCTAGGCCAAACAATTCATGAAATTCCTCCAGAAAACATCATTAATTATGATGAAAGCAACATTACAGACGATCCAGGGTCTGAGAAGGTTTTTGTACGACGCGGAACAAAACATGCTAGCAGAATAATGGATTCGTCTAAAACATCAACTTCTATAATGTTTGCTGCATCGGCTGATGGGAATCTTTTGCCTCCCTATATAGTGTATAGATCTAAATATGTATACCCCGACTGGATCGAAGGCGGTTCCGAAGGAGCTCGATACAACAGAACTGTAAGCGGATGGTTTGATTCGGATACTTTCGAAGATTGGTTTATGCAATTAGCCCTCCCTTATCTACGCAGAAAGGTAGGGAAAAAAGTCATTATAGGAGATAATTTAGGCAGCCATTTATCCTATAACGTCATTAAGGCATGTGAAGAAAATAACATCGATTTTGTTTTTCTACCAAAAAACAGCACACATATATGCCAACCTTTAGATGTGGCTGTATTTCGGCCTTTAAAAATTTCATGGAGAAAAACATTAACTGAATGGAAGAAGCGGAATAGAGGAGTTGTGCCAAAACAGCAATTTCCTGGGTTGCTAAGAAAGATGCTGGAAAATGCTAGCAAAACTATGAAAACTAATATATTGTCCGGTTTCGAAGCTACTGGCATATCTCCATTCAATGCTAAAAAGGTCCTTGACAAAATCAAACCCAAAGACTATTCCCTTGAATCAGAAAGGAATGACTTGTTAGAATCGTTCACTGAAATAATGACAAACCTTACCAAAGTAGATCAAAAAAATATTGTGAAAAGGAAGACAAAAATCAACGTGCCGCCCGGGAAATCAGTTTCTGTTGCAGATCTATTGCCAAGCACTAGCAGCATTGGGGCTGAAGCTGGTCCATCATGTGAAATAAGTGAATTGACAGGACAGGACAAGGCCAGTGACTCAGATGTAGAATATTCTGATCAGGAAGTTGATGAGAGTGAGACTGAAGAAACGAAGATTGAAGTAAGAAAACCCTCAGATATTAGTGAAGACGATTTTGTTGTAGTGCGCTTTATTTACAACGAAAACACTAAAAAAGAATGTACAAAAGACTTCGTAGCCAAAGTTATATTAAAAAGAAAAAAAAGTGTACGAGTTAGTTGTTTAAGAATGTACAAAGGAAAAAAAAATATGTTTGTATTTCCCCCCATCGAAGATACTTCAGATATTAAGTTTGTGCTAATAAAATATAAACTGTGTATGCCACAGATAAGCAGAGGTCTTCATACGTTCCCTGAAAATATTTTGTAAGTTTTGATATCTATAACTTCCTGCAAGATGCTAATACTGTTTGTTCATTTGAAGAATTCTTTTTTGTTTAAGAAATGTTTTATTTTATTTATATATTTTTTAGACTATATATTTACATTTTTTTGTTGTTGGTTATACTAACTTGTAAAGAGAATTAATAAAGGTGTTTTATTTTCTTGGTTTACTTGTTGTTTGCTTTATTAGGTAGGTATCTTATTTTTTTAAGTGATTTTTTTTATTTAAAATCGTTTCGTAAAGGATATACGAAAAGCCTTTAAGAAACAATCTCCAAGAATATACATGTTTTACATTGAAAATGTCAGTCGTTTCATATATCCCCACATGTCGGGTTATATGAAACGACAGTTTTTTATAAAAAAAAATGTGATTCTGTTTTTTTCTTTAATTTTTTTTGTTGCAAATCGCTTTCATTTAGAAAAGATTCTCAAATGCCAGTATTAATTTTTGCGTAATTCAGCAATACAAAACAATATGAACAAAAACCTCGGAAAATCGTTTCATATATCCCCGTTCTACGGTACCAATTTAATTAACGAGAAAATATTGAAACAATTATACAATTTACTGAAGCCATCTGAAATAATAGAATTATTTAATACAATGAAAATATGATTGATGTTCATGTTCGGAGGTTTGCTTATTTTTGCTAAAAATATCTTCACTTACATGCCATCCTACTTCCTCTTTCTTTTCTCATTACTCTAGGGATAAATTTTAACTTCCTTAAAAATCATACAGCATTAGTGGGAACCCTTGAAAGTTAATAAATTGCGAATTTCTAATTGGACATCAATTTGTCGTTGAGATTATATCTACAGCAGTTTCACTTGTATCACAAACGTCCATTAAATTTTCATTATTTGAGTCTTCACAATTTGAATCTACCGAATCTTCTTCAGTATTGCCGCTAGTATCTTCCGGTTGCCCATGTTGCCATAAAATTTTCACCACAAATTCCTGCGGATTGCGTATTGACTTCAGGTTTTTAAGTTCCTCTCTTCGGGCTGGATGCTTATCTATCCTGTCCAGTATCGACTGTGGTTTAAGCCTTTTAATTTTTTTCTTTCTACCTGGATGCTTTTCCCTCACGTGACTATCACATATTTGCTTCCTTAAAAAAAACCTGTCGCAGTAAATGCATGGAAAAGAATGGATAAGATGTTCATTTAGGTGATCTTCGTATAGTCTTTTGTTTGTAAATTCTTCGGAACAATATATGCAGTAAGACAGAAACCTTAAGAAGTGTTGCTCTTTGTGCTTATCCAAATCCTGTCTGGAATAAAAATACGGATGTCAGATAGCATTAAAGAATAATAATTAAAAACAGTAAAATTAGCAAAATTGCAATATTTTCATAGCAAGACTTAATAATTTAATAGAAAAGTAAAGGTTCAGCGACCTTTATAGATATATTTTCAGATTCTTCTAGTTTTTCTTTACGTAAAACTCAACAACAAAAAATATATAAAATCTTAGAAAGCCTTGTCACAGTTAATACTTGTATTTATTAAAGTATCTTGTATCAAAAACAAAAGAGAAAGGGAGTTAAATAGCAGCACAGAATTGGACCACGAACTCCCCAGAGTAAACAAAAAGCAAAACATTACCAAATCCCCCGTGCTAAAAACCACAAGCCGAGCAAATACCGAAATGTCGGAAATAAAGGAACTGAAAAAAATGTTTGAAGAGATGATGAGGGAAATACAAGAAAACACGAAAGCTAACAAAGATCTTAGAGAGGAGTTCAAGAAGAGGGAAGAGAAGTGGGAGCTGGAAAAAGGTTGCCTAATTAAAAGAATAGAAAGGCTAGAGGGAAAACTGGAGACGGCGGAAAAGAATAGAAGGAAATGCAATATAGTAATAAAAGGGGTTGTATTCAAGGGGCAGGATAAGAAACAAGTTGTGATGGAGTTCCTCGAAGAAAAATTACAAGTGGAGGTCAAAGTAAAAAATGTCCAGACCATAAAGCCAGCACTAACAGCAGTGGAGATGGAATCCTGGAACGAAAAACAGGAGGTAATGCAAAACAAGAAATCTTTGAAGGGAACAAGAGTATACATAGAAAACGACCAGACACAGGATGAGAGAAGAATACAAGCGGAAATTAGGAAAATAGCAAGAATGGAAAGAGCAGAAGGAAAAGAGGTAAAAACTGGATACCAGAAGATAATAATAGACGGAACTTGTTATAAGTGGTGCGAAGGAGAACAAAGAGTCATAAAAGAGACTCCCCCCCCCCAAAAAAACTAAGCGCCCAGAAAACAAAAGAACAGACCCAAAAGTTGAAGAACAGAGAAAAGGACACGGACATGAGTAGAGATATGAAACAAAAAAGAAAAAAGCAAGAGTATATAAAAATAGGAACATGGAACACCAGAAGTATAAACGGAAAGGAGGAGGAACTTATAGAAGAAATGGAGAAACAAAAGCTAGATTATATGGGAATAACAGAGACAAAAAAGAAAGGACAAGGACTTACGAGATTGCACAAAGGATACTGGATGCTTTGGTCAGGAATAAAAGAATCTGAAAGGGCACAAGCGGGAGTGGGTTTACTGGTGCACCCGAGAAAAATGGAAACAATAATAAATGAAAGGTATGTAAATGAAAGAATAATGGCAGTAGAAGTTAAATTAGGGGAAAAAGACGAAACATGGCAAATGATTGTGGCTTACGGTCCCGACGAAGATGAGAAAGTGGAAGTAAAAAACCAGTTCTATGAGGAACTACAAAAAGTAATAGATACGATAGGAAGCAATATTATAATCATGGGGGACCTAAACGGAAGTGTCGGAAACGACAATAGGGGCGTAGAGAGAATCCTAGGAAGTCAAGGGGAGCAAAAAAGAAATAAAAACGGCACGAAAATAGTGGAGTTCTGCGTGGCAAATGATTTAGTAATAACGAACACAAAGTTTAAACATAAAGACATACACAAATATACAAGGGTGCAGTACAGCAGAAATGAGAAATCAATTATAGATTATTTTCTAGTGAACGGGGAGAATTGGCGAAAAATCAAAGATGTTAAAGTAAAGAGGGGACCGGAAATAGGCAGTGACCACTATCTACTCCAAATGGATATGAGGTGAACCAAAAACAAGAGGTAGAGAACAATAGGAAAATAACTAAAGAAAAAATTAAAAGCCACATGCTAAAAGAAGAACACATCAGGAACAAATACCAAGACATCCTAAAAAAAGAGCTGGAGACAAAAAATATCGGACCAGGTATAGAAAATAAATGGAAAACGATTAAACAATGCACGATAGAAACAGCGCGCAAATGTTGCGGAGTAGCAAAGGTAACCAACACGGACTTTAAAAGAACGCCATGGTGGTCAACGGACATAAAGACGCTGGTAAAAAAGAAAAAGGAATGCTGGCGCAAATATCTACAAACAAAACTGGATGAGGAAAGAACGGAGGTAAAGAACAAGGTAAAAGAAGCAAAACAGAAAGCGTGGGAAGAGTTCGGAAACAAAATGAAAAAAAGAATATGACGGCAATCAGAAACTATTCTACGGAACTCTGAAACAACTGAGGCAAAAGAAAAGTACACCCACCAAAAACATCAAAGATAAACAGGGAAATATACTGACAAATGAAAGGGAGATAATGGAAAGATGGAAACAATATTTCGAAGAATTGCTTGCAGCTGGGGAGGAGCGGAGAAGAACGGAAAGAAGAAGAGGGAGCGAATTGACACGTCTAGAAAAAGACACGAATACAACAGAAGAGGATATCACAGAAGGCAAAATAACAAAACAAGAACTAAATACAGCGATGAGGAAACTAAAACTAGCAAAAGCCCCAGGTATAGATGAAATTACCCCAGAGATGGTAAAATACATGGGAGAAACGGGCAAGGAAAGGTTACTAGAATTGTACAATGACATCTTAGTAGCAGGAAAAGTACCAAGGGACTGGAAAATAGGAATCATAGTACCCATATATAAGAAGGGAGACCGAAGGGAATGCTGTAATTACAGAGGAATTTCCTTACTAAGTATACCAGGGAAGATATTCGCAAGGATTCTAGAAACCAGACTGAGAGACAAATTAAACAAGACAATAGAAGACACCCAGAGTGGGTTTAGAGAAAAACGGGGGGTGCAAGACCACATATCCACAATCAGACAGCTAAGCGAAAAGGTCATAGAGAAAGGGGAAGAAATACATCTGTGTTTTATAGACCTGGAAAAGGCCTTTGACAGAATAGAAAGAGAGGCAATATGGCAGTGCTTAGAAAAAGCAAACATAAACTACAGAGAAGTAGCAGCCATCAAAGCATTATACGAAGATGGCAGAAACATAATAAGAACGAGACACGAACAGTCGGAAGAATTCAAGACCAACATAGGCCTAAGACAGGGATGTGTACTCAGCCCGCTCCTATTTAATTTAGTATTAGATGAAGCAATAAAAGAATGTAAGAAAAAAACAAGAAGATGCCATGTAGGAAGCTGGAATATGGAAAAAATATACATATCAGAACTACTTTTCGCTGATGATATGGTAATATTCGGAAAAAGCGAGAAAGATTTACAAGAAAATATGAATGTATGCAACGCAGAACTAAAAAAGAAAAACATGAAGATAAACGGAGAAAAAACCAAAACGATGGTAATAGCACCAGATAAGAGAAGACACCATATATATATAGAGGGAAGAAAACTAGAACAAGTAGAGAAGTTTAAATACCTAGATGTATGGATACAGGAAAATGGAAAACTGGATGACGAGATAAACGAAAGAGTAGGAACTACAGGACGACTATTTAACTCCATAAAGTCCTCCTTTCTGGGAAAAAAGGAAGTACCAAAGGAGGCAAAAGTAGAAGTATTTAAAAAAGTTGTAACACCAGTACTCATCTATGGCTGTGAATCGTGGACAACAGTGAACAAACATAGGAGCAGGGTCGAAAGCATGGAGATGAGATTCCTAAAATAGAGGGCAAAACAAGAAGGGACCATATCAGGAACACAACCTTTAGAGAAAACCTAAAAACTAAAGCGGTAGCGGTATTAGTGCAAGAGAGACAGTTAGGGTGGTTGGGGCATCTAATAAGAATGGACAAGGACAGAACAGTGAAAAAAGTGTTCGAAGCAAGACCAAAAGGGAAGAACAAGATAGGTAGACCGAGAAAAACATGGAAGGAGGAACTAAAAGAGGCAGCAGAAGCAAGGAACATTAAGTGGGAAGAAACCCGCACAGCAGCGAAAGACAAAAAAAAGTGGAGAGAATTATGCAAGACAAGCCCGAATCCATAAAACGCAACCCAGCTCAATAGCCTTACACCGAAAGGTAGAAAGGCTCTGGATTAAGTAAGTAAGTAAGTAAGTATCTTGGTTGAGATAATTTCATATAAGTAGGTAATTAGATGATGGAGCCACTAGTAGAAAAGCAAAATTGCAGATGATGTGACCACTGTCTACCATTTTCCAAGGCCGTATAAGAATTGGAAAATATAAAAACAAAATTCTCTAATAATTTGGTTATTTGTAATTTTTTTAAGCCAAAAAAAATCAGAAAAAAAGTTGAAATTCCATTTATCTCTGCAACGAAGCATTCTTTTAATGACAGGGTTCGACTGGGCCTCAAAGTACTACATGACAGTCAATTTAACCAAATTTGTATCTTACCAATTGAAAAAGTTATCTATTGTTGCCTTTTTCTACGAACATACCAAAGACAGTGATAGTAATATTTTTTACTAACTAATTTTATTTTGTAGTTAATAATGCTCCAATAGTTGGTGTATTTTGGGAAACTAACTAGGAGAGGAATATCGTTTAGTTCATGTAAATTTATGTTTCATTAGCTCCATACAACTGCCAATTTTAGATGCATTAATTTGTACTTGCTCTTAACGATGCTATTACAAGTTGTTTGTACGAAGTGTTTTAAAAGTTATTTCAGTTAATCAGTTACTGGTAATCAATGTGCTGGGAAAATTCAGCAAGAAAATGGACATAATGAAGATGGCCAAAAATTTAAAAGGTACTGAAATCTGGATTAATGAAGACTACTCGAAAGAAGTACAGGAAGAACGAAAACAATTAATTCCAAGATTGAAGGAAGCAAGACAAAAAGGGCAAAAGACGCATTTAAATCATAACAAATTAATAATAAATAATGAAATATTTGGAGCAAAGGATAATGAATACATAACACAGCTTTTGGATGGAAGTGTAAAAGGCTATGGGATAAGCAAGAGCAATAAAAGATCAGTTAGTGAAAGATCACCAAAGGACGACCCTTTAGAATCCCAATTAAGAAAGATAACAAAAAGTACTCGAACAAAAAACTAAATAGGAAAGATATGGATGGAAAGAATGGTGCGGACAATGAACAAGGAAATGAATCAAAAGGAGACGACCGAAGAAAAGAGAAGGAAAAGAAGACGGACAAAATATCAACAGGTTTTTGGAATGTGCAAGGACTAAACAAGGAAGGGAAAATAAAGCAGCTGGAAAAGGAGGCGAAAAAATACAAATTAGATGTGCTAGCTGTGCAGGAAACAAATTTAAAACCAATAACTAGCATGAAAATTGGAAGTTTTGTATGGTTCAATGGAGGAGGGAAAATGAATAGGTTTGGAACAGGTTTTCTAATAAAAGAAGAATTTAAAAAAATAATAAACGACTATAATATAATAATGAAAGAATAAGCTACATAAGACTACGAGGAACTCATAGGAAGATCAGCATATTAAATGTCCATGCTCCAACGGAAGATGCAGAGGAGGACAGAAAAGAAGAATTCTATGATACAATAGAAATGTTTATAAACACCATTTCAAGATTTGACGTGAAAATGATAATAGGAGACCTGAACGCAAAAGTCAGCAAAGAAGAAAGATACCACAAAGTAGCAGGAAAAGAAAATCTCCATGAGAAATCAAACGATAATGGGAAGAAATTAATATATTTTGCAGCATCAAAAGCTATGATTATTAAAAGTACAATGTTAGAACGGAAAAATATTTATAAAGCCACATGGAAGAGCCCGGATAAAAAGACAATTAATCAAATAGACCATATGATAATTGAGAAAATTCATTCGTGTGTTGAAAAGGCGAGAACTTATAGGGGGGCCGACATAAACTCCGATCATTACTTAGTTAAAGCAACATTTCGACAAGAAGTACCAGAACTTAAAAGTAATAGAAAGAAAGATAAAAAGAAATGGAATGTGGAAGCCCTAAGTAAAGAAGAAGAAAGAGAAAAATACAGAAGAACAATAGAGGAGAAGCTCGCCAACCAAACAAGAGAAGAGGATGTTCAAAATGAATGGAACGCGCTAAAAGAAATAATTATAGCTGGAACAAAAATGTTAGAAACTAAAAAGACAGGGAAAAATAAAGACCGGTATGACAAAGAATGCGAAGAAGCAGTAGAAGAAAGGAAGCAAGCAAGACTTAGCTGGTTACAAGATCAATCAAAGGAAAGGGAAGAATATTACAAAAGAGCAAGGAACAAAGCAAATGACGTATGTAGGAAAAAGAAAAGAGAGCAACAAAAGGAACAGTTGGAAAAGATAGAAGATTTATACAATAAAAGGAATATAAGGGAATTCTACAAAAATATAAGGAGGGAAAAACAAGGATACTAATCCCAGACACTCATAATGAGAAATAAAAAAGAAGAATTATGCGTAGATGAAGAGCAAATATCAAATGCTTGGGTAGGGTACTTTGAAGAAATACTGACAGAAGAGACAAAGGAGCTCCCATGCACAAATCAGGCATATCAAGGAGAAGACATAACAACGGCACCCACACAAGAAGAGATACGAGATATTATCAAGGAAATGAAAAATAACAAGAGCTCCGGCCCAGATGAAGTAGAAGTAGATCTAATTAAATACGCGGGGGAGGAGTTGATAAGGAAAGTGTATGAATTTATTACAAAAGTATGGGAAAGGAAAGAAATGCCGGAAGAGTGGCTCCAAGCAATTATATGTCCCATATATAAAAAAGGCAACAGGCAAGAAATGAAGAACTACAGACTAATTGCCATCTTAAACACAGTTTACAAAATTTTAGCCAATGCAATTAAAAGAAGACTACAAGAAGAAGCTGAGGGAAAAATTGGTCAATACCAAGCAGGTTTCAAGAAAGGGAAAGCAACGGTGGACAATATTTTCATGAGACAAATACAGGAGAAATATAGGAAGAAAAATGGAAGGATCTATACCCTGCCGATTGATTTTAAACAGGCATACGATAGAATCGCTAGAGAAAAGATTGTGAAAGCCTTAGAAGAACTGGAATTCAGAAAAGAAACAATAGACCTGATAAAGATGACCCTAATGGGTACGTCAGGCCGAGTAAGAAGTCATGGAGTAATATCAAGAAAATTCAACATTAATTTAGGTCTGAAATAAGGAGACCCTCTGTCACCCTTGTAATTTAATATAGTTTTGGAACATGTACTAAGAGGTAGCCAAATAAATACAACGTTCAACATCCTACAGCAATCGTACCAATGCTTAGCATATGCTGATGACCTGATAATAATGGCAACAACTAGAGAGGAATTAAAACAGGTGGTGAAAAAGCTAGAACATAAAGCGAAGGAAGTAGGGTTAATTATAAATGAAGACAAATCCAAATATATGATTCTAGGAAACGGAAGGCAAAAAATAGATGAACAACTGAGATTACATAGTGAGGAAGGGAAAGTGTATGAGTTCCAATACACAAATAGTGCAGTGTACCTGGGGGTGGAGCTAACTAGTGATGGAAGTGTGTCGCAAGAGATAGATAAAAGGTTAATGACAGGATCTAGGTGTGCCGGCGAACTCAATAACATACTGAGTAACAAAAATATAGGGCGAGCTTTAAAAGTGAAAGTATATAAAACCATAATTAGACCAATTATAACTTACGCGAGTGAGACGTGGGTATTAACTAAGAGAGATTGCGAAAAACTGGAGATCTGGGAGAGGAAGATCTTGAGGAGAATTTACGGAGGGGTGCAAGAGCAGGGAGAATGGAGAAGAAGAACAAATGCAGAGTTGGAAGACTTATATAAGGAACCAGGAATAAGAAGAATACTTCAACAGAACAGACTACGATGGCTGGGCCATATAACGAGAATGGATCTCACCAAAAAGATATACAGTACGACTTTAGGGGGGCGCAATCGGAGAGGACGTCCACACAAAACCTGGTGGGAAGGAGTGCAGGAGGACTTACAAGAACTGGGAATAACAAACTGGGAACAAGCGGTGCAAAATAGGAAGATGTGGAGGAAGATGATCCAAGCTATAGGCCTTCAGGCTAAAATGCTAACATATATATATATATATATAATCAATGTGCTGTTTGTTTTTGACCGTTCTACAGTTAGTTTTAAACGTGAAACCCTTACGTAGACAGAAAAGCAGGGACTAGTACTTTATATTTTTAAATTTGGAAAGAGGTACGCATCACTCTAAATACAAAATATGTAGTTATGTTTCACCAAACTTAAACTAATTAATTTCATTAAACGTATGCAGACAGAGCAAGAAATTTGGACAAAAATAAAGCAAAAGCTTTAGGTGTACATAACCTTATACTGTTTTAACCTTCTCGCGATAACAGATTCCTTACAATTAGTTTAACCCTCTACAGATGGCAGACTTAAAACTATTATATTATTTTAGGCGTTCCGTTTAAAAGCGATAAGATTAGTTTGCCCCAACTTGACCAAACACCTTGCATGTCTGAAAATAAAATTCCCCGCAACTGTCTTTAATAACATTTTCCAATATTTGTAACAATAAAGGAGTTATAACCGAATCTGATGCTAAATAGGCAACTTATAAATAAATTGTTTTGTGCAAGTTTATTTTATACCTCCACTAAACTTGTTCTAAACAGTGGTACCTCTTATGAGAACAACGTCATTATTTTCAAAAGAATCCTTCCAACTGTATCATAAAAATGTTTAATCAAAACCAATGGACTTCAATTTAAAATTAATTTACAGTAAAATATCTTGTTTTTCAGGCCAATGTTGATTTTGCATGTCCTGCTGTTAGGGGATATACAAGCACTGTATACAATGTAAACTTACTGTGTAATATAACTAAACTTGCACTGTTCACACCAAAACAAAGCCATTTCATTGTGCTTCTGAACCCGGTGTTCCG